>VMDO01012073.1:0-63741 GCA_007922755.1 Pedetes capensis | reverse complement strand
AAGAAGATCAGGAATGGCTAAGAAATGCCACCACACTAATAAATTAACGATACTCATCTTTTCACATTTCTTCCAGTCTTTGTCCACTCTTTCAAAGGCCGTTTTAAATAACTAGTCAATATTGAAAGGATAAATATTATCAGATGAGTTGTCTTCTCAAAAACACACAAAGATTTAGTTTCATTTTTCTCTCCACATTCTGGGTTTCATTTCCCTTTCTGGAACAATAACCAAAAAAAAAAAAAATCTGGAGGAATTGTGATTCACACAGCAGATGTGAGGATGAGAAAACCTGCTGGCTAATTAGAGATGTGTTTCATTGGAAAGAATCACATAAAAACAAACTCTGGGTGGTAAACTCCTGTCCCTGAGAGCCCGGCTCTTCTGTGTGGATGGTCACACTTGAGTCTCTATTTCAGCAGTTTCCAAACTGTGTTCTAAAAAACCCTAAACACACACACACACACACACACACACACAAATTCAAGGTCAAATGCATTTAGGACTACTGCTTACATCTCCTGTTCAGAGAGTTAACGTGTAAATTAGCATGAGAAGATCCTGGCAAGTCACATAGTAAGGAATCTACTTACTTTAGTCCAGAATTAGCAAACTCAGTTACCCACAAAACCAGACAGATATAGGTAGTGACTATGATGAAACTGAGGCCACATGTGTCACCTGAAGGTCACTGCTTCTAGAAATGTGGGCAGAAATCTGAATTTTGATGTAAAATTGTGCACCCAGGATAATGAGGGGGAAAACATTCTCTTGGCTCTACTTATGAAGGAAAACTGCAGCTAAGCAGTAATTACAGCAGTAACAGACTTTATTCAGGAATTAGTGCAGCAGAGGAAAAGGGATCTCCATACAGAGCTGGGCTCTATTCCAAGTGCAGCAAGGATTTATAGTCAAGAAGCAGGGTGGGGAATCAGTGGATAAGAAACACTGCAAGCAAACATCTAGTGAAAGGTAGAGGATTTGGGCTAAAGAGACCTAACAGGATGCTTGCCGAAGGCGGGCAAGGATGATCAGACATCACGTGGGTGAGTGGGAGGGATAAAGCATTTGATCAGATATAGAGGTGAACAGATACTGGGCTGGGGGATTCTAACTGACTTAGCAAAATTCTTGCTGAAACTAGACTCTGCAAAGACAGACGTGGAGGTCCCAGGGGGAAGCCTGGTTGAGAGAGGGCTCAGGAGAGCCTGAGTAAAGTTTGGTCCAGGAGTCTCTGTCACATCTGCCCTGCAGGCCACCAATTTTCAGCCTCTGGTTTAACCTAAAGCATCTCAAGCTCATTGAACCACAGACCTCTTTCCTCCTGGACCACTCTCTTGGGAAATGCTGCCCCACCCCTCATTAGCCCTCTAATCCCTCAAGGAAGCCCCAGTTACACAGGCCCTTCTGTAAGCCTAGTCTTCCGCCCATACTCCAGTCCCCTGGCTAAAGCAATCATAGAAGCTCTGTTACTGTAGCTGTGTAATAAGGTACCCCCAATACTTGTTTCTTAAAACGACAACATTCACTCAAAACTCAGTCATCTGGGAAGAGCTCAAAGAGGATAGCTCCTTTGTTCTTCTAGACATCAGGAGACTCAAAGGCTGGGGTGATGGTGAGAGGCTGGACTTCTCTAAAGGCATGGTCACTCACAGGTCACACCATTCATGCTGGTAGTCACCTGAGCCTTTAGCTGAGATCATAACCGGAACATGTACGTATGGCCTTTCAGGCTTGAGCTTCCTTGCAGCATGGCAGCAAGATGCCAAGGGCGAGTATCTCAAAAGAAAGGAAAAGGCAGACAGAAGATATATCACTTTTTAGGAGCTAGCCCCAGAAGTCACACCAGGTCACTTCTGCTGCTTCCTATTTGTCAATGCAGGCATCCAAAGACAGGCAGTAGACTACACTTCTTCATGGAATGTAGCAAGGTTAAGAGAACGGGTGTCTTAGTCCATTTTGTGCCACTATAACAGAATACCACCAACTGGGTAATTTATAAAGAAATTTATTTCTTACAATCCTGGAAGCTGGGAAGCCAAGATCAAGAGGCCAGATCTCATGAAGGCATTCCTGCTATGTCATAACACGGCAAAAGCCATCCCATGGCAAGACAGAGAGCATGAGAGAAAGCCAGAGAGCACCTTTCATAACAAAACCACTCTCGTGATACCTAACCCAGTCCCATGAAATAACATTAATCCATGCATGAGAGCGGAGCTCTCAGTACCTATTCACCTCTTATTTTGGTGCCACCTTCCAATACCTTTGCGTTGGGGCTTAAGTTTGGGGGATACATTCAAACCATAACAGTGTGGGACCAGAAATACTGTTGTAGTCACTTTAGGAAGATTCAATTTGCCACAAAAGGAAAGAGTGAAATACTCTGAATTCTGTGTCTGTCATTTACCGATACAGTGTGGCAGCAAACGAGTGACTTCCTCTCTTTGTGCCTCAGATTGTTCACCCTAGTGTGAAATATTATCATGGGAATGTCATGAGTGGTTTATCATTAGACACTGGGCTTCTTGGGGATAGCATCAACAACTAGGTGTTTTGTTTTCTTCTAATTGTCTCATAATGCAAAGCGCTATAGCACGCACACAGTTTGGATTTAGTAAACGTGTCTAATAGTTTGGTGTTTTAACCTGGAGGGGCAGTTTCTGGGCACTTTTCACTACTTGTAGACATGGCTAAAGAAAAAGGCACCCCTTCTGGAGCTGAGGCACCCTGCTTGTAGCTCACTGTCTGCAGGCCAGCTTCCTTTTTCACATGACTTCTCACATGGAGCAAGGGACTGTGCTCAAACCCAATACCCTCTCCACATCTCCTTGGGCCTTTGGCTTGTAGTTTGGATTTGGCCCTAGTCAATCTGCCACAAGGCCTGCAGGACATGACCAACCTTGAGAACTTGGACCCACAAAGCCTTACCCCCAAAGAAGCCGGAAGCTGCAGGCATATTCCAAGGCTGTAATAGTAGTGCATTTTGTGAGTGTAGATACACCAGAACCAAGAGTCACTTTGACTATGTGAAATTCTATTCCGCGAAGGCGTTCCTTTGCTAAGGAGTATGTTGAAAGCCTTTCAAAAGTGACTCCTTCCCATTTTAGACAACAGGTTTTGTTCTTTATTCTTTAATACTCCTTTTCTTTTGGCCCTGTGCCAGGCAAGGTGATTATTGTTGTTGTTAGGTGCCATTGAGTCGAGTCCAACTTATATCGACCCTATGTACAACAGAATGAAACACTCCCTGATACTATGCCATGCCCAGCACTATCTCAGTGCTTCTCTGCTATTCATAGGGTTTCTGGTGGCTGATTATTTCAGGAGTATGCTGCCAGGGCCTTCTCCTGTCTTATGCAGTGCTAGGGATTGGATCCAGGGCCTCAGAGCACACGGAGCAGCACTCTACCAACTGAGCTAGACCCCAGCCCATAGGTAAGGTGAAGAGAGAGCAAACAGGAAACTACCTTAGATTCTCTTTTCTAGAAATGGCTCTTGATTTCTCTCTGACATCCTTCTTAAAACCTTTTATTGCATTATTCACAGCCTCCTATGCCCTTCCCATCATTTCCAATTTTTCTTCTCCACATTTCGGCAGCTTCTCTGCTAGTGCCTTGCTAGGCAAGAGCCTTGGGCAATTTGCCCAGTATCTCCTGGCATCTGCAGTGATGACCAACTCCATTTAAACAAAGAAGCTTGTCTATCCCAGAGGCAACTGAAAAGTCTATGCTGCATGCTAGTACAAATATTTTCATTTTTAATACTTTGCACCAAACGATTTACATAGTTGGTACCCAATACTGGGAAACACTCTTTTCCATTTGCAAGTAATAATATTAACTTAGTTCGTCATCGTCGTCGTCATCGTTGTTGTTGTTGTTGTTGTTGTTGTTAGGTGCCCTCAAGTCAAGTCTGACTCATAGCAACCCGATGTATAACAGAAAGAAACACTCCCCAAAACTGTCCCATGCCTGGCACTGTATCAGTGCTTCTCTGCTATTCATAAGGTTTTCAATGGTTGATTGTTTTGGGAGTGGGCTGCCAGGTCCTTCTCCCAAGCCTATAGCACCTGGTATTCCCAGGCAGTCTCCATCCAAAGATGAACCAGGCCTGACCCTGCTTAGCTTCCAAGATCTGACAGGTGATTAGTTCTTAGATGTAACAAATTCTAAGTATTTCACATACATTTTTTTCATTTAACCCTCACAACCACTCTAAGAATTTTTTTTACATTTTATAGATGAGGAAACTCAGTTGAAGAGATGAACTAAGTTGTCTAAGGTCACATGACCAGGGACATAGTCAGGACTCCAGCTATTCTACCTGAGACCAAAATCCATGTGTTTTCCTCCCTCCTTCAGTTGAGAAAGGAGATGTATGACGGATTCATCTCTTATCTGGTAGAGATTTCATTAGTCTTGAGCCTTCCTGATTGACTAAATGCATCAGTTCTTTAATAACAGTGCAATCAGAGACACTCTGAGTTGTTAGAGACCTTAGAATCAATTGGACCAAACCTCTATCGGATCTGTGAAATGTCTTCATACACCCCTCAACTTGGTCATTCTGTCTCTGTTTCAAGGCTTCTAATGTAGCATTTTAGTCAGTTGGTGTGTTGCTGTGACAGAGAAACCAACTGAAACAACCTTATGAGGGAGAGATTTATTGGAAGCTCACCTTTAGAAGATTTCCATCTGGAGAGGTAGGGCAGGCATGTGGCCTGGCAGCAGGGGGGCATGGCAGGACCCATTGCGGAGAACCTCACATCATGGCAGACCAGAAGCAGAGAAAGTAACAGGAACCAGGGCTCCAGGTAAACTCCTCAAATGACTGCCCCCTATGACCTGCTTCTGCAAAGCTAGAACCTGCCTCCAAAGATTCTGTAAACTCCCAGAACAGTGCCACCAGCTGTTCAGACATGTGACCTTTGGGAGATATTTCAGAGTCAAACCATGATATGTGGAGAACCCATCTTTCTAAGAAAACCAAACCCATCTCCAGGCAGTTTTCTATTGCATTTGATAAGACTCTGTCCCCCCAATACTGCCATTCAATCAGCTTTGTTCTGCTTTCTGCAAGACAAGGCTAAGTCAGCTTGCCAGCTCTCATCATCCCTCTGAGCCTTACATTAGTGGGCAAATTGCTCCTCTACCCGTTCTTCAGAAGCAGGGCTACTCCTACCCATGGTGATCGCTACCCAAATGGACTCCAGTTTTTCAGTAGCCCTCACTGTGTGGGACACCCAGGCCTACACCCAGTGCTCAAATTAATTCTGACTGATCAACATCCTGTCCCATCCTCCACCGGGATGCTATACATCATTGGTCAAGCCCCAGGTGGAATATGTTCTCTGGACAGTCACACAGAATTCTCCATTAGGACTGAGCTCCCAGTGAACAAGAAATGGCAATAAGGGACATTCTGCCACTTTTGCACAGCCTGCACTGCTGAACCCCAGGGCAATGAGACTCCAAACTGATTTCCACATAGTTTCATTTCAGCACAAATTGCTTGTGACAAATACTTTACCTGAATTTGCACGGTGTTTTTGATTCTCTACTAAGCAGAAGTACTTTCTTTTCTGCATATGCAGGGTCAGGTGTTTTTTTAACTTTTGATCCAATGACAGATAATCAATAAATGCTAAAGAGGTAAAAAGAAAGCCAGACTCCTCATAGCAGAATTGGCACATAATCTCATATTGATTAGTTCTCTTACAACAAAACCCTAGGATCTTTCTAATCAACAATTATCTTGACCACGGTATTAGAAGTATCTCTATTTTAACTCAAGGATGACCAACATAAACTGGTGAACTGGACCTGGTAATATGCTGCCATGCTTTAAAAATCCTGGTTCTAAAATAATATGCTGAATTTCTTGTTCTTTGTATTTTAATTTGATCTTTTCTTCAGAACTAGGAATTGAACCCAGAGCCTGGTACATGCTAGGCAGGTGCTCTACCATGGGGCTAAACCCCCAGGCTCCTAATTTAATGAGTATTTAATTTTGAAGATGGTCCTTAACCTTGCTCCTGTTTTTGAATAATTAGGTGAAGGAGAAAGATTTAAACGAAGAGAGCAGGTATCTAGAAGATGAATAGGTATTGAAAGAAAATTAAAACACCAGACTACCCACACCATGTAGATTTGAGCTTTGAGATTGTTTTGTTCTTTATATTTGTTCTTTATATTTTTCTCCATGGTATGAAAACACTGACAAGATCATCTACTTTATTGAGCGTCTACCATGTGCTCTATGCCACAGATAGATTTTCTCATTTAGTCATCATAATAACTAATCCAAATTTGTACTATATCGTCATTTTAAAGATAAGTAAAATGAGACCCAGAGAGGGTAAGAGACTTCCAGAATATCAACAATGGAGTAAGAATTTGAACCAAGGTTCATCTAAGGAGAGAGCTATTCTTCCTAACCACCATACTGCATATGCCAACTTTTTAAAACTGACTGTGTACTACTGTTATCATCAGAAAGCTGTTATCATCAGAAAGCTGGGAATAGATTGCAAACAATAGGTCATTTCTGATGTAAGCAGATAAAACTTGTTGCATGTCAAGTCTGAAAAACAGTCTGTCAGAATCTCAGAAAATCTAAGAAACTCTTCAATATATAGAGTCTCCTTGGTCACGTCTAAACTGTTTAAAATACAAGTATGTTTTTGGTTTGTTTAAAATTCATTAAAAATAGGGGAGCTGTGTTAATTGTAGCTACCTAAGTCTGGATTCTGAAACTAGATGAAAATTGATTGTGCTAAAAGTAGTCTTCTATAATTAAATGAAACCTGCTATGCACTTTAATTAGTCAGCAGGAACTTATTTTAAGTGGAAATGGTGAGTTGTGGTGGATCTCTTTAAATGAGAGCACATAGCACCTCTGCACCTGAGGTCCAGTCTACTCCCCACAGCACTCGTATTTATGCCATACTTCTCTGATTTGAAATTGTGGGAGAGGTGATGCATCCTCTTGTAACTGTGAAGTACACATTGAGATCCTCCTCACTCTGTCATTCAGAAGACTTATGCTTTGAACTACAAGGATTGGCACTAGGAGAATTATCTGCCTTACAAAGTATATAGAGTCATTGACCTCTCACACCGCCCAGTGGGGGTATGACAGTAAAACATTATAATATTCATTTGATGGGTTTGTTTTCGTTTCTAATGCAGATACAATGAACCTGCATCTTTGAAAAGGTATTAAAGAAAATTAATCCCATGAAATTTTCTCCAAATTCCCCAGTATTCAGGTTTTATGGCTTTAGAGAGAGACAGAAACACAGAGAGAGAGAGAGAGAGAGAGAGAAAGAGAGGAGAGAGAGAGAGAGAAATTTGTTTTTGGTTTTGTTATTGTTTCTAGCCTTCGTGCTTAATTATAAAAGCAAAGCATACTCACCATAGAAAGTTCAGAAAGTGGAAAGAAGCAAGAAAAACATCACCCACCATCCCTTTACTCAAAGGCGATCACTGTTAACGTGGTAGAATATTTCCTCCTTTTATCTACCCATTGCTTTTGCGTATTTGAAATCATTCTGTTTGCACAACTTGGAATTCTACTAGAAAGACCCATTTAAAAAGCAATTTTACATTTTGTCCCTAACCTTAACTCATCGACCTACTGAGCATTCCACATACACCCGGCATCTCAGACGTGGATTACCAGGAAGCCTGCTGCCATGAGCTTCTGTGCAGGGGAGGCCTCTGCCAAGGGTAGAATCCATTGCTGGGGTCGGGATGAATATTCCAGACCTAATAAAGGAGGTGGTTAAGACTCACTACTTACTTAGGGCTGGTCCTGTTCCCTAAAACACTTGTATCCAAAAGAAATCAGGTTACGATTATCATTCAGAGCAACGTTGAAGAGAGTTCTTGTTGCAGGCAGCTACTAAACAGGCAGACTTGGGAGGGTTTAAAAGGAGATCAACCTCAAGTGAGACTGATAGTGTGTCAACAAGTCACAGGACTTAAAATTGTAGAGCTTACTTGTGATTTGCAGGTACAGAGTATGGAATCTGTTGTAGACCCAGAGGTTCAAGTCATTTTTATTTATTTAATTTCATTTCATATTATATTTAATCATTTTGCAGTGCTTGGGGATTGAACCCAAGACTTGCACATACTTTGCAAGTTCTCTACCACTGGGCTGGATGCCCAGCCCATTTTTAATTTTTTTAAAATTTTGAGTCAGGTCTCGCTAAGTTACCCAGGCTGCCTCTGGCCTTGAACTCATGATCCTCCTTGTTTTATTTTATTTAAAGAAAATAAAGTGATTTCCAAGCAAATGGCAGGAAACCTAGCAGCAGGCACAAAATCGGAAAGGCTCCTGTAGTGGCAGAAAACAAGGGCAGAGCCTCTGCTCTCTTGTCTGTCAACGGACACTACGAACAGCCATCAGGTCAAAGTGGTTCCTTGACATTCAGGTCCTCCCTATTCCCTGCCATGAGGGAATCAGCATTCAAACCAGTCCCATCCCCCTTCCTACCTTTAGTCATGTTCTCTGAGATCTGGCCAGTTTGCTTGAGAGATGCCTAAATGCTGACCACCAGCCTTCTACCATCGTCCACCCTTTCTCTACCCCTGATAAGTTCCCCTGTTGTTGTTACTGTTATTGTTGTTAGGTGCCATTGATTCGGTGTCTGACTAATAGAGACTCTATGTACAACGGCGAAACACTGTTGTCAGTGCTTCTCTGCTATTCATAGGGCTTTTGATGGCAGATTGATTTTTGGGAGTGGCCTGCCTAGTCCTTCTCCCAAGCCTACAGCACCTGGTGTTCCCAGGCAGTCTCCCATCCAAGTACTAACCAGGCCCCACCCTGCTTAGCTTCCAAAATCTGATGGTGGTACAGCTGCAGGTGAAAAGTTCCCCTAGCCCTCTGAAATTCTTCAGGACCTTCACCCCTTCCTCCTCAGCTAGGCCACTGAACATACACTCTTCAGGCTTGATAAAATAGACACCAACCAAGAGCAGCTCTCAGAGAAATTTGGCCTCCATCATGGACTCAACCCTCCCTTGACAAAAAGGAGAAGAAATGGCCTGTTTCCCTTTTAGGACATGTATGGAAACACTAAAAGGCAAACAACTTGAAGAAGACTCTGTCCGGTTCATACCCAAAGCCAGGGTCCTTCTTTCTGTAGCACCAGGTGGCCGCGTTTGCCATGAGCTGATAGGCCTAGGCTTGGAGGCCACATGCACTCAGATTCTGTGAATCCTAGCTTTGGGACAATAGCTTCCAGGCTTAGTTTTCTGCTAGCACAGTGCTTGGCCCAGAGTAAGATGGATCTTCCTCTGTCCATACCCAGCTTCTTTCCCAAGTCACTGCCCAGCCAGCCCAGAGAAGTTGCTCTACTTCTCCATATTCTAGGAGCAACTCTGGGGGAGGCCTCTCTTCTATAACTGTGTCTAGTGCCTACATTTGAAATTGTTTATAAGCGCACAGGTTCCCGACTCACATTAGGCGAATTCATGATTTTTCAACTTCATAATGATGCAAAAGTGATGTGTAGTCGGTAGCAATCATGCTTTGAATTTTGACTTTTGACCTTTTCCTGAGTTAGTAACATGCCATCAGAACCCCTCTCACAATGCTGGGCAGTAGCAGCGAGCTACCTCTGCAGTCAGCCACATGATCACAAGGGTCAACACCCAATACGCTTCTCTGCACTGTATTGCTAAGCTATGATGCTCCGTAGGTCAAGCGTATTAATGCATTTTCTACTTACAATATTTTCAACTTGCTGTATTGAGCCGTAACTCCACCATAAGTGGAAGAGCATCTGTAGTAGATTTTTAGGAGAATTTGGTATATATGATGCTAATCCTTCAGATGGCAGTTATCTTCCTGCTGGACAAAGTCACACCTGATCGGCTTCACCACTGACCACTTCATACCCTCCTGAAGGTCTGCCACCAATTTCTGGATGAGGCCACTTTCTCCCTCCTGGGAATTCATTTCGATCTAAGAGGAAAACTGTCTGTTTGGGAATACGCCCGATAATGTAGCATGTTCTTAAATCTATCTCTTGTCGTTTTTCCTGTCTCGTAGTCAGATACAGAGTTTTGGGATAAGATGCAAGCAGAATGGGAAGAAATGGCCCGGAGGAACTGGATATCTGAGAACCAAGAAGCCCAGAACCAAGTTACAGTGTCAGCCAGTGAGAAGGTAACCAGTTCTGCTCTGATACATGATGACAAGTTCCTTCATCTGCCTCAGCTCACATTTTACTCTTTAGCCAGTAACTAGTTTCTTGAAAATCTGAGAACTAACGACAATTTAATGTTAGTCTAACCTAGAAGAAATTCTAACATACGGAAGCAAGATAGTCATTCAGTGTGTAAAGTCACCCAAGCTGGAATGACATGCTATTATTTTATCAGTGTTCAGGTCGTTTGGCAGGCAGTCAGAACGTGGGTCCTTACTGCTGGCCAGATACAGAACTAACTGACATACAGAGTGGGCTGGAAGGAACTGGACTAATCTCCAATGCTTCCTAGTCCTGTTGATGTGCCAACAACAGAAATGATGTGAACGGCAAGGGAGCGGAGCAGGAGCTGAAAGCTATATTTCACAGGTGGTCATTACACAATTAGCAAAGAATCGCAGTGTAAAACTGCTCCTCACACAACCAGTGCGAGCCCCAGGGGGATCCATCCCTTGACGGGAGCCCCACCAAAATGCACAAGGGCAGCAAATGATCCATGAAGTTGGTAACCCAAATTACCCAGGAAGTCCCAGGTACTCTAAGACACTTTACAGACACTTGGGAAGAGAAAAGACTCTTGGGAAGAGAAAAGACTCGGAATTAGTATAAATGACTTGAAAGACAGAGATATTGACGTTTCCTACACAGAAAAAGATTATATATATATATATGTTAGATTATATAGATTATATATATATATATATATATATATATATATATATATATATATACACACACACACACACAGAGAGAGAGAGAGAGAGAGAGAGAGAGAGAGAGAGAGAGAGAGGGAGAGAGAAGTTTATCTCATGGTTTGGCGGGATAGAGTAAGTCTTAATAAAATTCAGCTCTAGATAACTTCATGATACTTTGTTCCACACAACAAATACTTACTGAGTATCTACTCTGTAGTCACTACCAAGGATATGATGATGAATAGCCTCTGATTTGGGGGGATTTGTAATCTGCATAGTCATTAAAAAGCCTCTCTCTTCCCAATAGTCTATATCCCTCAGTAGACCAGGTGATCTCACAGCATTAGTTTTTAAGCATAGCCATCTTTTCCACAAAGAAATCAAAGTTAAATAAGAGGAGTGAAGGTAGTCTATGTAACTTAGCAAGACCCTGTCTCAAAAAAGTAAAAAAATGCCCTTCCACCTGGCTGGGGCCCTGAGCCCCTCACTCCTAGGACCCCATTTTCATCCCACCTCCACATAGGCCTGTCAGACTCTGGCTTTCAGGAAGGGATTTTGTCTTTCTAAGCACCTTTGGGAAATTGAGGCCTCCACTCGGTCTATTCTTAAACCTTAGTAACACCATCAACAGGGAGCTTATTTGTACCTATCAAATTAGAAAGATTTTATGATCACCTATGCTAGTAAGTTTGCGACAAATAACATTCTCAGATCCTGCTGGTGAGAGTTTAACTCAAAAACAATTCAGCTACCTATATAAAGGCCTAAAAATAGGCCATAGTCTTTAACCTAATACATTCCTCTTGGCGTCTCTCCTAAGATAATAAGCAAATGTAAACAAATATGTGAGCATGAAGATTTCACTGTAGCTTTACCTACAATAACAACAAGTTTTAAACAACCAAAATATCCTTCAATAAGGGATTAGATAAATAAATTTAGCATATAAATAATTTCAGTGACATGGAAATAATGGCAATATATAACTAAAGGGGGCCAAAGCTACAAGACTACATTGGACCCTTTTGTTTAATTTACATATGCACAGAAAATACTAGATAATTACTTGTCCTCTTTTTTTTTTGTTGTTTTTTTTGTTGTTTTGGTGGTGGTACTGAGGGTTGAACCCAGAGCCTTTCGCTTGCATGCTCTACATGTGCTGGACCACTGAGCTGCACCCTGAGCCCATTTTTTTACTTTTTTGAGACAGGGTCTTGCTAAATTACACAGACTGCCTCTGGTCTCGAACTTGCGATCCTCCTGCCTCCACCTCCCGAGCCACTGGGATTACAGACGTGCGCCACCGCACCCAGCCACTTGTGCATTCTTATTGTTTAAACTTTTGCAATTAAAAAAAAAATCTGTATCTTTAAAACATGCATTTTCATCAGGGTTGATACAGCCCCCCACAAGGTGGTGAAAACATCAAAGTGGAAGCAAAAAATTCTCAGGTATTGCAATAGCTTGTAGTTTCCCAAAGGGTCATTGTACCTAAGCAGACAGACAGTTTGTGGTGTTCACATTTCAGTGGCATGAGTGGCAGCATTTAACAAAAGTATGTCTAAAGAGTCATTTTGAAATCTTAGGAAGAAATAATTAAAACAAAAAGAACACAAGAACTATCAGAAGGAAAAAAAAAAAAACTCCAAAATAATAGCACCGGTCATATTTAGGTTGTAGCACTCTGGTTAACTTTTCATTTCCTTTTATAATATCCAGTATTATCTAAAGTCTATACAACGTGATTTAGCTCAGTTGGTAGAGCACTGCGCTGCAGTCTCTGACGTCCCGAGTTCAATTCCCAGCACCACAAAAATGGGAGAAGGACCTGGCAATCCACTCCCAAGGCAATCCCGAAACAGCCAGCCATTGAAAACCCTATGAGGGTCACTATGAGTTGGATACTGACTCGACGGCACCTAACAACAACAACAACAATACAATGTGAAAATATTCTATACTCATAATAAGGAAAACAGTAATCTAAGTTTCATAGGCCTGTAGCCATAGCCCTGTGGCATCCAATCCCATCAGATCTCGGAAGCTAAGCAGGGTTGGGACTGGTTAGTACCTGGATTGGAGACTACCTGGGAATACCAGAAGCTGTAGGCTTGGGAGAAGGATCTGGCAACCCCCTCCTAAAAATCAATCTGCCATTGAAAACCCTATGCACAGCAGAGAAGCACTGACAATAGTGTTTCCCCTGTTGTGCAGAGGGTTGCTATGAGTTGGATACCGACTCGACGGCATCTAACAACAACAACAACAAGTTTCACAGACGAAAGAATGAAAATAAGTAAACTAAACTCAAATGTAAGGAGATCTTACAGAATGTACAAGCAAAGAGATCAGTTGACGGATTATGTTATGGCCCTTCTCTGTGTCATAGGGATATTATTTTCACACTGAAAACCCCTTCAAGGACTGGCCGGGAGCATTTGAGGAAGGCTTAAAAAGGCTGAAGGAAGGGGACCTGCCAGTCACCATCCTGTTCATGGAAGCAGCAATTCTTCAGGACCCCGGAGATGCAGAGGTATTATCCCCGCTTCATTTGGTCAGACTCAGAAGGTGGCTGCATGTGCTAATGGGACAGGGTGGCACGGGACTCTGCTGGGCAGTGTCTTCATCCGGTAAAGGCCAGCAAAGGCATTATCCAGGCTTGTCATGGTATTTGTTTGAAAGTTACAAAGTACCTGGTTTTTAACGATGCTTCTAGTCTGCAATATCTACAGTGCCTAAATATAAAGGCTGGAGACAGGAAATTTAAAAAATTGAAATGTCCAATCTGAAGCTCACCAGCAGCTTCTGGGGGTCCTGTGTGCTTTTGCCTGGGCCTCATGTCCCACCATGTGCCATCCTTGATTAATGCCCTCAACATTTAGAGAACAGATGCTGTGTCCTCAAAATCGTACAAAGACAGAGCTTAAAATAGTGAACCACTGGGAAATTGCAACTCCATAGTCTGTCTGGGGAGAAAAGTAAATCAAATCAATGTAGTGTAATGAATGCAATGTCAGAGTAGGCCCAGGATGCTAGGAAAACAGAGGGCAGGTTCCTAACCCAGCCTTCTTATACACAAGAGTCAAAAGTTGGTTTTGAAGGAGAGAGAATAAAAACAACAGGGGAGTGTTATTAAAAGACCAGGGTAAATGTGTTGGCCAAGGAGTTGAAACATGGTGTGGGCCAGAAGAGGGGAAGAGAGGATGGTAGAGGGGAGGCAAGAGTTTGATCTACATCTGAAAGCCATGGGAAACTACCAGAGGACTCTACTCAAGAGAGGCGTACAGTCAGACTGCATGTTTGGAAGATCTCTTTCTCTGTGATGGGAAGGGGGATTGGAGAAAGACACAGAGAGACCACCAAAGAACTCCCACAGTGCTATCTTCACCCACTAAATTTATAAATCCGTGGAAGATTGTCATAAGATAGCGACAGTAAAAAAGGCTCCATTTTTAGGCTGTGAGTAACTTTTAGGAATAATGTTGTAACAGATATTCCCAGAGAAATCTGCAGAAATTTTAGGGACAGGTGTATGTGGTGCTGAGATGACAATCTAAAATTGTAGATAAGCTTCTAGACTCTGCTGTCCTACCTACATAGATTCAAATCTCTGCTCTGATAGCACAGTGACCTGGGTCAAGTCATGTAACCCTTACATTTCAGTTCCCTGATCTGTAAAATGTTAAGTCATACTAGTAACTATCTCATTGGGTGTTATAAGGATTAAATTAGCTAGTACAATGAAGTGGTAGAGGACTGGGTTCAATTCCCAGATACAAAAAGAAAGAAAGAAAGAGAGAGAGAGAGAGAGAGAGAGAGAGAGAGAGAGAAAGGAGAAAAAGGTACCTAATATCATGAAATCTGAGAGATTCAGAGGTTTCCATAGCATGGATTACCACGAAGGATAAATATTGAACAGGTCTGCAAATGATGGAGGATCTTGACTCAGATGTCATGAAGCAGTTTGAAAGAAAAAGCTGCCTGTGATATTTTTCTCCGTTTCCATAGCCCTCGCATCTGAGTCAGGCTGCTCTGCCTAGAGGACCTGTCATAGGTAAACAAACTAACTAAAGCGCAAGAGCAACCCTGCTTCATCTTGTGACGTTAACATCAGGATTTTCTTGTTGTTGTTGCTTTTTTTGTTTTGTTTTTCAATAGGCGTGGCAGTTCCTCGGGATAACCCAGGCAGAGAACGAAAATGAACAGGCAGCCATTGTGGCCCTCCAGAGGTAGACGAAGCTAAGTGCAAAACCTTGGGGCTGGTGGACTCTTAATGGGCTTCCTGTGCTTCAGGGTTTTCTCTGGGCCTTGACTGAAGCGCACTGTGAAGACTTTTGCCAGGATAAGTACTGAGATGCCACATACTCTAGAAAACAAGAACTTATGATGAACAATGTTCCTAAATCACAATATTCTGTGATCTACAAATCAATCTGATGTTCACTCGCGCCAAAGAAAGTCTATGTTAACAGCAGTCAGAAAAGAGATTCATTAAATAAATAGCTCCTTTTAGTTTTGTAGCATTTGTAGCATCTAAAAGTTTCCTTTGGGAGAAACAAATTCAAAATATTGACTGAAGGTCTAGAGCGCTTGGGGTGAGTGGCAGGAACAGGGAGGGAGTGTTGAATCACCCACTGACTTGCTTAACGCCCCTGTTTACACCCTGGAAAAATAGCTTCCACCGAATAGACTTGCACTTTCCTGCCCTTTTCTTGTAAGTCATCTTAATGCTATAGGAAGAGAATATACACATGCGTATGTTCCGTGTATTACATACGAATGTGTGTATATATTGGTGCATAGATGATCTATGTGTGTGTAGAAATCCTAGTACTTTGGAATCTTAGAATGTAAGAACTTTAGATCCTTAGAATTCCAGGGCTTTGCAATCCTAGATTCCTTGATTTCAAGATTCTATTAGTATCTCACAATGTAATGGCATCTAGGGTATTAGTCTCCCCTGAGAGCCATTTCCTATAGATGAGAGAACTGGATCTTAGGGAAGGTCACTGTCACACAGAGAGTATGTAACAGAAGTATGTAACAGAGTATGTAACAGAACTTAAACCCCCAACACCTCACTCCAAATCTCGCCCTCCCTAGGTCATTGCCTCTTAATCCCACATACGCATTCACAATAGAATCATTAAAATTAAAAAAGATTAATGCCCAGGCTTACCCCAGAAATTATGGTTTAATTGGTTGTGACTGAGGAACCAAACATCAGCAGTTTTAAAATTTTCCCAGGTATTTCTAACACACAGTCTGAAATAAAAATTTCTCTGCCTGGGGCTGGTAAGTTTCCCAGTGATTGCAACCACCATAGAGAGGCATTAGGTACTGTCCAGGGCTTGCTGCTCCAAATCTTATCCAGAAACTACCACCAGCAGCATCTGGGAGCTTGTCAACCCACCAGGTCCACTATACTAAAATGTGCATTTTACAAGATCCCAGCTGACAGATATGAATTTCTAAGTTTGAAAAGCCCTTGATAAAGGCCAGTCGGCCTACAGCTGTACCACCATGGCATCCCCTCCTATAAGATCTCGGAAGCCAAGCAGTGCCGGGCCTGGTTAGTATTTGGATGGGAGACTGCCTGGGAACACCAGGTACTGTAGGCTTGGGAGAAGGACCTGGCAGCCCACTCCCAAAAAACAGTCAGCCATTGAAAACCCTATGAATATCAGAGAAGCATTGACAATAGTGTTTCACCTGTTGTATGTAGGGTCACTATGAGCCGGAGACTGACTCGATGGTACCTAACAATAACAGAGGCCAGTGGAATAGAATGAGGGGGAACAGTGATACCCTGTGTCTCCAGCAAACCTACATTAATAGTCTGGAAACACAAGAATTTCCCTGTCCTTTGCAAAACACTGTATAATCTTTCATTTCTAGGGGTCCAAATTTGATCCAAGTCCAATTTAAGGGAGATAAAGTAATAGACCAACATTAAAACAATGATATCCCTTACATTTCACTAGATTGACAAATAATTTATATGCAAGAATTTGCTATATTTACTATAGTTGTAACATTATTTATTAAACTTACCAAAACTGGCAGTCATCAGGATGAGTTTTAATGTTCTTAAAAATACACTTTCATCCCAATTTTCACGTGGGAAAACATGGTGCCTTCTAGGAATGTGACATGAACAAACTTAAAAATGCTTTTGTAGCATTTTATTAAGAAAGACTTCAGGTTTTCTAAAAAAAACTTTTAGATGCTGGCTTAAATAAAAATCTGAAGTTATTTGTTTTGCTTTCCTTCAAGGTGCTTAGAACTGCAGCCTAACAATTTAAAAGCTTTGATGGCATTGGCTGTGAGTTACACCAACACGGGCCATCAGCAGGATGCCTGTGACACTCTGAAGAACTGGATTAAGCAAAATCCAAAGTACAAATACCTTGTGAAGAGCAAGAAGGGCTCTCCTGGCCTCACTCGACGGATGTCTAAATCCCCCGTTGACAGGTATCCACCTCCTTATATGACTGCCAGCGGTAAGCATCCACACACACAATTAATCACCTTCAGGGTGATTCGTGAACCTCAGATCTTGCTCACTCCAGAGTGGCTTTTAGGAGAGCATTCTGTTAGAAGGGCAACAATGATTAAGAAAACTGATGCCAAGATAAGGACCATTGTGTCAGTCAGCTTTCCATTACTGTGACAGACTACCTGAGATAATCAACTTACAAAGAATAAAGGTTTATTTTGGCTCATAGGCTTGGAGGTTTCAGTCCCTGGTCTCTTGGCCCTATTACCTTGGGCCTGTGGTGAGGCAGCACATATGTTGGGAGCATGTTGTGGAGGAAGCTGCTCACCTCATGGCAGCCAGGAAGCAGAGAGAGTGAGGAAGGGCTAAGGTCCTAATATCCCCTTCAAGGCCACACCTTCCACTGACTCAATTTCCTCCCATGAGGGTCCACCTCACAAATATTCCACCCCCCACCAAAAGCACCATAGTCAAGCATCCACACTTTTAAAGTGTCCCTTTAAGAGACACTTTCCCAAACCACAGCAGCTATCCTTTGACACATGATCTACATTGTGGGCACTCACAGACATTTATCCAAGTGCCATATTTTAAAGCCAAATACTTTGGACATAGAATTCTCCTAAACTACAAGTACTGATGCCACACATCTTATAAAACCTGAGAACTAGGAATGAGTAAACACAGTATGTTCTACTACAAATTTTGTTTTCTATCAACAATAATCCTGAAGCTAATTTCTCATTGAGGCCCTGGGAAACTTAGCTATGGGGTTTCACACATTGTAATTCTACGGTGAAAACCTTAGTATACCTTTTATCTGGGTAGAGAGCAGCATGTTTCATGAAAATCAGCTGTATTTTTTAACATTCAGTATTAATAGTCTTCTCATTAAGCTAAGTTATTTTAAACAAAAATTTCCAGTCTGTAATGAAGAGAGACTTGAAATAGCCTCAAAAGAGCTTCGGTAGTCAATCATTAATGTCCAACCTGTTTGAGTCATGAATCTAATTCTCTTTCTTTTGTAGCTCTGTTCTGGAAGGAGTGAAAGAATTATATCTGGAAGCTGCCCACCAAAATGGAGACATGATTGACCCTGACCTACAGACAGGTCTCGGGGTACTTTTCCACCTGAGTGGCGAATTTAACAGAGCAATAGATGCATTTAACGCTGCCTTAACTGTTCGGCCAGAGGTAAGAAAATATAGCATGGAAGTCTCTCCCTAACAAACACGTCTTCACAGGCTACCTTTTATACATTTCTTTTACACTGTTTCCCTGCCTGCAGTGGTTGAAAGTGATCAGTACCAATGATAGATCACTGTGGCTATTAATACTGAAATGCCCAAAATAGAAACATTAATTCCATGACAACACCAAATGAGAACTGCTCTTTGATGAATGAAAGGCATTTTTTGAGTCATCCATAAAGATTTTTGAATAATTCACCTCCCCCTGGTCCCTGGACCTGAGCACCGGGTACGTTTTTAGCCATCTTCCTTCCTCTGCAGAGATATGTGGGAACATTGTGTCACTATGGCTTGGGACTGGTTTTTGTCATCAGGACTATTCATTGTGGAACCGTCTCGGGGCGACCCTGGCCAACGGAGACCGCAGCGAAGAAGCCGTGGAGGCCTACACGCGAGCCCTGGAGATCCAGCCGGGCTTCATCCGGTCCAGATACAACCTGGGGATCAGCTGTATCAACCTGGGGGCCTACAGGTGATGTACGATCCGGCAGCCAAGGCCCTGGAGCACGCTCGGGACCGAGGCTGAGTAACCCCGAGGCTGTTTCCAAGTAGAAATAGCTTCTTTTGTAATAGTCCTCCCGCTGCCACTGCAGTAGATGCTGAGCCCTCATCCCCATTCAGGCCTGATGAAGCAGGAGCCAGTGTTTCGCTGGCCCGTGGTCTGGACAACCTGCAGTCCGTAGGGCACCTGGGAAATGTAGGCTCCCCAGTCCTGCCCCAGAGGGTCTGATTCAGTCAGCCTGGGTTAGGACAAGTTCCTTGGGTTCCTAACATCCCAAGGGCAACTTTTTGTTTAAAAAGCAGCTCAGGATGCAAGCATGAGGCCCTGGATCCAACCCCCAGTACCACAAAAACAAAACAAACAACAACAACAAAAAAAAAAAGCAGCTCAGACACATGGGAAAGGGGATCTGGCAAAATGATTTCCCAAGGTCCCAGAGCCAGGATTTGGCAAAGCAAAACTTAGAATCCAGGTTCTCTAAACCTAACTTACCAATAAAGCTAGTCAGGAAACAAAAAAGAAAAAAAATGGTGGATTTATAATTTCAAATCCTTTCTCATTTTCGCTGATTCGTCATTGTTATTCAGGTCTAAATCTTCTCTCTCTTTTCCTACTAAACAGAAACTGTAAATTACATTTATTTCCTTTGGGTAATGCAAATGTGGGTGATTTTTCTTTTCTTCTTTATATTTCTGGTTTTTCTGTTTTCTAAGTAAACAAGTATCACTTTCACAATTGGAAAAAAGAAAACTAAATATTAATTTTAAACCCCACAAACAATGTAAACCTTTTATCACTCTTAGAAAAGGCCAAGCTGTATAATCAGGTAAGTGTGAGGTCAAATCACAGCTCTGCTATCTATTGGCTTTGTGGCTCTGGGTATATAACTTTGAACCTCAGTTTTTTCACTTGAAAGAGAAAAAAAATACTAAGTATCCTGCAGGATTACTGTGCAGGCTAAATGTAATTGCCTGGCCTGGAGCTCAATACCTAGTAAGCATTTGTTATGATTATCATTGGCATCATCATCATCAGTGTCCTGTTGCCATTATCTATATGAAACTAGATTGCGTTCTTCAGACAACTGAACGGTTGCTGTTTCCAAACTGTATTTGTGCATTTTGCCACTGGCAACTATTGAGGCCTTAGAAAATAGTTGTTGCATTTATACTAAAAGGATCTTACATTAGCCACTGGAGATTTGTCTCAGGTCAAACCAGGAGGAAGGAAGAGCTGAGTGATTCTTGAGCAGATGGTGTGGTTTTTTTATGGACACTGAAATGTGCCCCTGCAGAAGCCCAGAAGGAACTCTGTGCCACCTCCCCACACATCAGCTGTCTGAAGCTTGGTGATGTCCATTCTGTACATTAACTTCATTTCTGGTGTCATTTGATTTTCCTGCCCTGATTTTCTATTCACCTCTTTTATTGACATTTTTTCTAGATATGCTATGAATTTGTATCTTATCAGACACTTTAGGTCCTTTATTTGAAACAGAGAAATACATAAATATGTACACATTAAGTTTAATTAAAAGAGGCTTTTATAAATCTTCTATATTAGTTTTTTGTTGTTGTTTTGGGGTTTTCATCTGTTTTTTGTTTTTGTTTGATTTGTTTTTGCAAAGCTGGAGATCAAACCCAGTGTGTGTGTATATATATATATATATATGGGCTGGGATTTAGCTCAGTTGGTAGAGCACTGCTCTGCAGTCTCTGAGGTCCTGAGTTCAATTCCCAGCACCGTAAAATGGGAGAAGGACGTGGCAACACACTCCCAAGGCAATCCCAAAACAGTCAGCCATTGAAAACCCTATGAGGGTTGCTATGAGTCAGACTCGACTCAACGGCACCTAACAACAACAACAAATATATATATATATATACACATATATATATATACACACATACACACACACATATATATGGTGAACACACACACACACACACACACACACACACATATGTTGTTGTTAGGTGCCATCGAGTCACTTCTGACTCATAGCAACCCTCACAGGGTTTTCAATGGCTCATTGTTTCAAGATTGCCTCAGAAGTGGATTGCCATGTCCTTCTCCCATTTTTGTCGTACTGGGAATCAAACCCAGGACTTCAGAGACAGCAGAGCAGTGCTCTACCAACTGAGCTAAACCTCAGCTCCATATAGATCGATAGATAGATATACACACACACATATATAGGTGTGTATATATATATATATATATGTAAGTTAGATATATATGTGTATATATGTGTGTAAGGTATATATATATATATATATATATATGTATATGTATATATGTGTGTGTATATATATGTATATATATATATATTTTTTTTTTTTTTGCCATTAGGTGCCATCGAGTCCATGTCTGACTCATAGTGACCCTATGAACAACAGGCAAAACAGTATTGTTAGTGCTTCTCTGCTATTCATAGGGTCTTCAATGGCTGATTCTTTTTGGGGAGTGGGTTGTGAGGTCCTTCTCCCAAGCCTACAGCACCTGGTGTTACCAGACAGTCTCCCATCCAAGTACTAACCAGGCATGACCCTGCTTAGCTTCCAAGATCTGACAGGATCAGATGTCACTGTGGTATGGCTGTAGGAGATGTGTGTGTGTGTGTGTGTGTGTGTGTATGTGTGTGTGTGTGTGTGTGTGTATCTGAAAATAATAACCCTCAATAGTGATATGACTCAGAAGAAAGCCAGGAACTGGTACAAATACTTCCATACTCACAAAAGACCTCTGGGTATGTGTCTGTATATGTACATGTCTATGTATAGAAACTTGCTGGTTTTCACCTCCCATTTTCTGTGAAGCATCAAAGACAAGCCCTACCCTAGTACCATATACAGTAGAAATAAGAAAAGGAAATTGTTGGTGTGAAACTTGGGTGTAGCTTAAAATGTCACACCTTTGTCAACAGGAGCTCCAAGGTAGAGCTTTGACCAATGAATCTTAACCTTTTTGAAAATAAGGAGACATCTCCCTTGATAGTAATGTGTTTAGAATTAGTATAATGATGGAAAGCTACTATAAAGTGAGTAACACTTTCTAATGAATGGGCTTTTTGTTAAACATGACAATATACAAAATGTGAAGTGATTTATACTTACATGTGTGAAATATTTGAAAACTACTGGCACAAATATACGTAAAATATTCGGAGTCCCCCAGAAGGGCAAATTGGGGAACCGAGTTACACTGTCTCATGAAGAAAACCTGGAATGGATTGACACATTGGATAAATTAGACTGTTCTTCCATCGTTCTCCAAATGCACATGAGACCCCTGCCCTACACTCAGGGCTGGAAAGGAGTGAGCAAAAGATCCAAGATCTTCCTTCCCCAGAGTTCTTACAGGTCTAGGATTATTAGTAGAAACAGAAAGCCATTATCATTAGAGCTGCGACTCCATGAGAAGAGGCCAGGAAGGACCTTTCAGGAGGATTCCCTTTGCCTGTTTATAAATCCCATCTCACTTGAGTGTAAGGAACCAGGAGGAGGAGTGATTAGGACTCCCACCCCGTTCTTTGCCTAGGTTGCTACATACATCCCAGTTGCCTTTTATTCACAGACAGATCTGACAATCTAGATGAGCACATGCACAGATCATGTGCACTGGAATTAGACTTCTGGGCTTGTTTTCAAGGCTTCTTCCCAGATGCTTCATAACTACCTTGCAGGATTAAATGAGATCATGTGTGTGAACAGTTTTGAGAAGAGAAAATCAGATACAAATTAAAACCGCATGATATCTGTAGCAAGAGTCAGTTTGTCAGATGCATAATACAAGGATGAAATGGCACAGGGCTGCTGAGCAGGTACACAAGGTGCCCAGGGTCAGTCACAGACTAGGGATGCACAAGGCCTTCGGACTGCCTCTGACTCTGTTGTCAAACTTCGTGTTCGCAAGACCCCTTTACATTGATAGGAAATATTGAAAATGCCAAAAGGCTTTTGTTTATGTGGATTATAGCTATCAATATTTAGGACACTGGAAATTATGAACATTTTAAAAGATTCATTTAAAAAAACTCATTACGTTAACATAAATGAAATATCATATAAAAAATACTTTCCAAAAGAAAACTATGTTTAGACAGAAGAGTGGCATTGTTTTATATTTCTGAAAATTTCTTTAATATCTTGTTTACTAGGAGACCCTCATATCTGCTTCTGCATTCAGTTTGTTGAGATACCTCCCATCACATAATCTCTGGAAAATTTCACAGTAGGCATATGGGAAAATCAAAGTGAAAAGGTCAAACAACATCTGTTTTATTGTGAAAATAATTTTGACCTCACTGAATCCAAGATTCCCCAGATCATACTTTGAGAGCTATTTATCTAAATGATACAAGCCTTCCTATAAATTGATTTGATTGCATCTCACAATAAAGTTTTTAAATGACTTCTTTCACCCCTATAACACACTCAGAGACTGAACCTTGAAGAACATAAGAAATTTGTCTAAGGAAAAACAGCAGGAATTCACACCCCGGGTGATCCAACAATAAATTCAAACTCTACCACTTCGTTAGCCTACTTGGTTTCTGAGTAGGGCTATATTCTTCCTCTTAAAGTCTAGACATATAGAGCACATCTGCAAATGGATTAAGTCTTCAAATCATTGCGAGAGCAGGGAAAAATCAAATGCATTATTAATGAGCCACCAATGGGAATTATTCTTCCTCTACCACATAAACATTCCTAAAATAAAATTTGCTTTGCTTTTTTCTTTCTGCTCTCACTATATTTAGCAATGATTGTTCACAAAAGAATAATGAGAGAATCAGAAGGTTGTATATCTGCTTGTGCAAAACAGAAGAGAGGTGATTTAGGATTTGACACTGTTTATTAAAAAAAAAACTTGCTAACTCTGGAATTTGTTGCATTTTAAGATGTTTGTTTTTCTCCCCTCTCAGAGAAGCGGTCAGCAACTTTCTTACTGCCCTCAGTTTGCAAAGAAAGAGCAGGAATCAGCAGCAAGTTCCTCATCCTGCAATCTCTGGGAATATTTGGGCCGCCCTCAGAATTGCATTGTCTCTGATGGACCAACCAGAACTCTTCCAGGCAGCTAATCTTGGCGACCTGGATGTCCTCCTAAGAGCTTTCAACTTGGATCCTTGAAGGAAAAGAAAAGATAATAAAAGATAATACTCCCTCCTCTGTGTTATTGTCCTGAGAAGTGGAAAACCATTTTATTATGAACTCCAAAAAGGATAAATCAGATATTCAAAAGGCCATGGTCATATAATCTAAGGGAATTAATTGCTACAGACAATGCCCACTCTCTGTTCAGATCCAAAAGCACAAAATGTTGTATATAGAGTCCAGGTCAGGTTCAAAAGAAGAATTGAGAGACTGAAGGCAAAGCAAGATAAAGTAACTGCATGTACTCTTCACAAGTTGCAAGAGTATTGCAAAATATGTTCTTTGGGTTGTCTCAAGTTGCAGCTGATGGCACATCTGAGGAACTTGTTCATGGGATCTGAAGACAGCAATGCCTCAGATCAATGGAGACAGAATGTTTCTAAACTGTCCCCTGAAGTTCCCCTTTTGCAAGACTGAACACAGTTTGGGCAGCTGGTGCATGCACACATGTTAACTCCACTAAAGACAGGCATTGCTTCAACCTGTCCCAGTTTTAACTTTCAATGTAGTCCTGCATTTCCAGAGAGGGAGCTTTGCTAGCAAAAGCAGTTTTTGCACTAGAAATTTTTTGCTGATCCCAATCAAAACTTTTCTGGGATTGTATATATGCACTTTAATATTTATGCCTTGCTGGAGTTTTGTTTTGTTGCTCCAATTTTTAACTTGGGGTGAGAGATTTAAGAACTCAGACTTGTTAGATCAACAGACCAAATAAAAAATTCTGGAAAATCGTTTTTCATAGTGTAGGCTTTTGAAGGAGTGTTTTTCTTAAAGCAGACACGACATGAGTTGTAAATATGTCAAACACAGATCTTCTTCTTGACATGCTTCCTGGAACTGTATGGACTTCTGTTATAGACAAGATACTGTCTCTTCAGGCATTCTCTGCAGGGAGAAAGCTACTTGATGTTGTGATTTCTACTGAGTTCGCATTAACTTGCTTAAGTGGCATATTTTACTGGCTTTCTGACTGCCCTGCACAACAATATTCCTTTTGAACTGTTACTATTTTAAATGGTATTTCTTAAGAGTGATAAATACATTTTTTCCTAAAAAATGTTTCCTCAGTTCCATAATAATCTACACTGTTTTCCTTCTTGCGTTGTGATAGAAGATCAGCATTTTTTAGCTGAAATTCACTGTCAGCGGTTTACTATGAAAGATGCATGCCTCTTTGGCTCGTCAACATTTACCCAGCGTCAGGAATTTTCTTTTGGCATCAGTATTTTATTTCATTAGTTGCCTTCCCCTTAGTTCTTCAGAATATTTTGCGAGTGTTTAGGACTTGCTGATTATTTTTGAAAGATCCATTTTTAAAGCAGTAGAAAAATTGTTTGCAACCTGCTAATCGAAATATCATTTTACCCAGGTCAGTTGTAGTAGGTTGGTTCATTCTTCTTCACTTTGCCTCCTTCCTTCCTCTAGAACCTTCCCCACAGTAGTCTGACTCCAAGGTTTTCATGTTCTTTAATAACAACTCATTCCACTCATGATTATAGTTACCAAAAAAATAATAACCCAGATTTGAAGTGAAAGCAGTCTGGCTGGAGAATTGGCTTACGGAGGGGGAAATGTTCACACACGCTGAGACTGGACTGTAGGAGCAGGTGTGCATCCGGGCCTGTGTTACCATAGGCGGGGTCCCTGGGTTGCCAGGGGGCCTTGAGTTAACATGAGACCACAAGTCTGTGAGGTTTGTGTACGTTATAACCCATTCTGGCTCAGAAAGGCAAAGAGGTGAGGGCACTGTGGTGAGTGCCAGGTTTCGGTCTTCATCACCAAAGCTCACCAGGACAGGGTTATGGCTGCAGTGGGGAAAGAGGCAGAGGCCTGAAGGCATTCACCTTTGGGCAGAGTCACAGCCCAGTCTTGGCCTATTTCTCTATGGTCGGAGCAGCAAAATCAAGCCCAACAATATTTTCAAGTATGGCATTCTTCAGAATTTTAGAAATTAGAAATTCAGTCTTGGAAGGAATCTTAGGGCCACCTCCAGCCCATGGCACCTGCCTGTTTGAATATTCCTGCTGGGATAGCCTCCGTTCCTGCCTGCTTCTTCCACCTCTCACTTACTGGGCATGCACTGCCTGGCCAGTTGACTTGAGTCCATCAGAGGCCGGTAGAAGACTCCAGACAGAGGATTCAAAGCAAACTTGACCGTGTTCTCTTCTGATGCCCTTCTCTACCCTCAGCTGCAACCGAACTTGCAATGACAATGATATGCTGCATTCCCAGCCTTGCTGCCACTACGTACTTGTGATCAGTAACAATTTAAAGCCCGAAAGTGTGTCAAGGTGGGGTGGTTTGGTTTAATTTGGTTGTTGCTAGATGGTAGCAAATTTTGTGCCCCAGGTTTATTTTGCTATTAGAATACAAATTAACTTCAAACTCTAGGGATTTGTTTTGGGAGTGAGCTGACAATTTCCCCCCTCCATTATTTGGCAATTTGCCAAGCACTTGGTGGAACTTTCTCCAGTATATCTGTTAATGTCCTTCAGAACTAAGACTTGTATAGGCTACTGCCTGTTAGGGCATCCAGAATTATTGCCTAAGAGGAAGAGCTGCATTTTTCAATATTTTTTGAAAGTATGCAAAAACCATTATTAAGGAGTGATTGAAACTTTGTAGAGATAGAGCACCATCAAAAATTAAGTAACAAGACTTAGAATATTCTTTACAGTATACACCCTATGCAATCTTTTACTGTGTACACTTATTCTTAAAGGCAGAACTGTTTTGGCATCTCATCTTCACGGTAGGAACTTGTCATTTAAACTATTCTTTCTTTTGGAAGAAGTCGGGTGTCCTCGGGTCCCTCCTGAGGCTCTCTCGGAAGGCTCTGAGCGTCTCAACAAGCAGCAGCCTCAGAGGCCTTGGAGGGTGGCACTCATTGACGGTAACAGCTGCTGGGTAGCACAGAGGCGACTTTCAGGGACTGACTTGGCCAAGAAATTGGATGAAAAGTACAGACAGGCAGTGATCACTACTGAGTTTCAAAATAGAACTATTTCTGGTAGATTTATGTCCACGTGCTCCTGTACCTCAGCAGTGAGGAAGACGAGGAGTAAAGGGTCACTTAAAGGGACCAAGCTCATTGATCCTGCATTCCCTGTATTTTCTCCCAACTTCACTACCCATGACCTACCAGGAAACTAATAGAAAACTGTGCTATGGGGCTTCTCAGCCAGCCTGGATTGCTATCAGAACAGCAAGGGAGTGATACACAACAGGGTAACTTTCAAAGTTTTATGCCACTTTCTTTAATATTAAGAAAACTATTACGTTGAATTGTGGGTCCATGTCTAAATTTTTGTGCAGATGAATCTTTCTGGTATATCTTTGCCACATAAGCCAAGACTTGAACACAACTGTAACCAGTTTGAGTTGTTGTCGTTGTCGTCATTGTTGTTAGATGCTAGAGTCTAGTCTGACTCATAGTGACTCCATGTACAACAGAACGAAACACCCCCTGATTCTGTGCCAGAGTTAGGGCCCCCAAATTCTGTATCATAAACTTTGTCTGTGAGCCCCTGAGGATAATATAGAGAAAGTAAGGTCATTTTGTGTCCCTTTCCTCATTTGCCTCTGAATCAGTTCCTCGAGACTGGATGGTACATTAAGGTAGCTGCTGTGGTGGCAGTGATGGCTCCTTTATACCTTGAAATGCTTCTAGAAGCATTCTGGAAACAGGGTATTCAAAAGATTTAATTCATGTGCCATCTTCCTGAGCCTGCTTATTTTAGAACCTATTACATAGGCGCATATATGATTTCAACTTTGTAAAACAATTTCAAATTCATTCCCTATCCAGATTTCCCTGCAGTTTCCCTCGCGTCTCAGTATTTATAGAACTGGTTGAAATTAAACTGTTTTGAACTAAGAAGTAGATAGGTATATATTTTTAAAGAGTGTTCAGAGATGAACTCTGGCGTAAAGTTTGTAAAAAAAAAAAAAAGCAATTTTTAAAATGCAAAACATATAACCTCAGGTACAAAAATATCGCATGCATTAGTACTTACAAGTCTGCCTACTCAAATATTAACCAAAGCATGCCAGGTCATTTTCCTGAGTGTGAACTTACGCAATGCATGACTGAGTCTCATAGGCTAGCTCATTTTCCCTTTCTTCTGAACAAGGGGGCATTTTCATGAACTTTGTGTTCCGGGTTTTCTGTTTTGAATATTCTATCCTTGAGATTGTCTTCCTACTGTCCTGCTTGCTGAACTTCACAGACACTCACATGTCTGGATTGTGCCGTGTTGCACCTAGTGCTACACTAATCCCCTGAGGAATCCAGGTACAGACACCCCTGTGCTTCTCTTAAAATCTGAGGCACAACACATCTGAAACTGGACCAGACCCACGCGTGCGAAGGCGACCAAACTAAGTCACATTCACCACCTCCGCACAAAGTGAGCTGGGCTCTACATCCTTAACAATGCATTTCAGACTTTTTCTAAACGTTTAGGAATTGGAAAGGCCAACATTCTAAATAAGGTAGGGAGGAAAGAGTAATATCGGACATGTGGAAATTATCATAAGGCAAAATGGACACGGGGCTTTAATTTCCATGCGTGTCAAATAGGGATGACAAAATGTCACATGGGGTAGGGGGTGTATCACAGCATTGTTATGACGTGGGTCTACTTGTGTAGTAGGTGAACCACCTGTGTCCTTGTCTCTAGAAACTGGATTTGATCAACAGGTCTAAAAATATTGAAATCCAGGGGTCTAAGATGATTTCTCAACTCTATGACATTTTCCCACTACATTTTTCTGTAACTCCTATTTTATAGGAAGACAGAAAGGGAGAGAGCGCCAGGTGTGGTGGTGCATGCCTGTAATCCCAGCGACTCGGGAGGTAGAGGCAGGAGGATCACAAGTTCGAGACCAGAGGCAGTCTGCGTAATTTACCCGAGACTCTGTCTCAGAAAAAGTTAAAAAAAAAAAAAAGGGCTGGGGGATGCAGCTCAGTGGTTCAGCACTTCCAAAGCATGCAAGCGCAAGGCCCTGGGTTCAACTCCCAGTACCACAGAGAGACAGAGAGACAGAGACAGAGACAGAGACAGAGACAGAGAGAGAGAGAGAGAGAGAGAGAGAGAAAAGGAGCTCAAAGCTCCAGGAGACGATGGAGTCTTAGCAACAGCTTCCTTATCCACTTCACACATCCCGACTGCCCCCCACACAAGTGCAAGTCCCTAGCAAAGACCTTTGGGTGGAGGCACCAAACAGTTAAGAGGGAAAAAAATAGAAAATGAAAGTGTGAGGCTTCACAGCCTCTTGTGGCATTTTGCCTTGCACAAAGTGTCCGCTGCCTTCAAGCTCTGCAGAAATACCAAAATAACACCATCTGCAAATAAGAAAGAGTCCCAGGCTTGGAGCTGCTTTCTCAGGACCTTTTCAAGAGACAACTAACTTGCAATGCTGCACAGCGTCGCACTCTTAGAAAACCTACACTGAAAATAATACTAACATGAAAAAAAGAGCAATAAAGCAGCTCTTTGCTCAACAATAAAGTGTGCAGACTTTTGGTTTGAGTTTTAGGTTTTCCTTGAATTTCTTGGAGAAGGAAATGTTGTGACACAGAAAGGACTAAGTTATACACACCTCACTAGGTAATTTGAGCATTTGACATTTTCACTGAGATATATAACATTTTTGCATGGGTGTCTCAAAAAGATTGTTTCACGAGAAATGTGCTCATGATTGAAGATGTTACCAGAAGTGGAAGGATATACAGCACACCTAAATGTTCCCCACCCTCTTGGTTTTCCCCATTTATCATCTGACCCTAAGCCCTCCTCAATTTTCACTGCCCAAATGCGTTTACATCCATTGGGGGGGGGGGAACCCAATTAACTTAAACTTTTTACAAACTATAACAGGCATTTATTAACTACTTAGAAGAGACATTTCTATATATTTTGTATATCTGTGACTATCTCATATCATCTAATCTAAAAGTATTGTTTTGAGACAAATTCTCTCATGCTTCTTCATTGTGCTCAATAATGTTTAAAATCTTGAGATTTAATTTTCAAGCTGAAATAGATCACACAGAAAAAATATTAAATGTTTACATTAAGTTTCTAAATGAATACCAACCCAATCTAAGTGATGTAAATTAATGGCATTGGGATTTAAAATGTATTGGCATACTACGTGATACTGTATCTGTGATTTACTGAGTATGTATCATAGCACAACACTGTGGGTATTAAGGCTTCATCTTAAGTTTTTCCCTGCATTGCTTTATTTTTGAAATAAAACCATACTATAATCTCTTATCATACTAAAGTGTTTAATTTACTCAGATGGCTTATAATTTGCAAAGTACCAAGATTAAGGTAGTATTTTTGTACTATTATTGGAAGCATGCCTTCCCTTTTTCACATTATTAAATGGTATTTATATTTGTGCAGTTTTAAACTATGTTTTCAAATAAACTTTGTGGCTTCAAGATCTTTTCATGAATCTTTCAAAATGGGATTTGGGGATCAGAATTGCTTCAAATTGAATAGAATCCAATTTGTACTACTGGTAAAAAAAAAAAAGGTCCGTTTATTAAATATCACTGCATCTAATTTTGCATGAGTTATCTGGAAATAAGGAATGCATTTTTAGATATACAACAAAACTTTAAAACTTTTTTGTTAATTTTTTAAGACTAAAATATTATTTAACCTGAAACTGAAACTTGTGATCTTTTTTAGAATAAAAGTATTAAAATATATCTCACTTTAGGGTCTTTCTTGGGGGGAGGGAGGTCAGTCAGTCAATAAACATGTGAGCACTGACGATGTGCAGGCTCCTAGGGAGGGGACACTGGTAAATAAATGAAATCAAACATGCCCAAGCTGATTTCGGCAAGAAGAGATCTGCAAAGACTTTTAACAGTACGAATGCATGTGCTGTGAAGGAATGGAACAGGGCAAATGAGGTATTGGGAAGGTGAGGAGAGCTTTTTTACAGGTAGCCAGAACGGGTTTCTCTTTGGAATATTCCTGACGGAATCAACAGCTTGTGTGAGATGCCAAAGGAGGAATGAGTGTGGGGTGTGGCCATGAAGGAATGTCATCACACTGTGCGATGGCTGTGAGCAAGGAGACCGGGGGGTGATGCCTGGTAGGGCGAGAGACGATGTGGTCCTGCCCAGGCAGGGAAAAGGGTAAAGCTCCCCCCAAACACAGGAGGGATGGGATCTAGGATGGAAGTTTCTGTTTCCAAAATGTTTACCAAAAAAGTCCTCGACTGGTCAGGCTATAACTGGGAGTTGGATATGGACGCCTGTCACCTTCCTGGTTCGCGATCTCCGTTGAAAGAATTCAGACGAGACACACAGTAGAGTGTAGAGGACAGAGTTTATTGCAAAGCAGGTTGAAGGAGATTACCAGGGATGGGAGTGGACAATGGCCAGCATGATGACTGTCCTGATCTACATGCTAAGCATGCTAATTTCTTCCATAATTATTAAAAAATCTATTTTCCTTTAGGGCCTGAGTCTTGTCTTGACCTAGATAACAGATAGGTCATTTGGGACTGACCCTCACAAGAGGGAGTTCAGGGATGGGAATCACAGAATGATATGTCCTTGATCTTTCCCAGAAAGCCTCCTGTTTTACAGTCATCTTACATGGTTTAGGACTGATGGAGCCTAGGCCTGATAGTTATGGCTTACTGGCTTTCCTGGCAAACCAGGGAGTCACATCTCCTTCCAGAGCCACAGAAGTGACTCCCGCTATTCCAGTTCTGTTTCACTGGCTGCTGGTATGGGGGGAGGAGCCCAGCCCTAACGTCCTCCAGGCCTGCCAGTATCTAAGGAAGCTCCCTAACAAGGTTAGTGACTGAGGGACCATCAGGCTCTGATGAAGAGAGCCATGGAGGGAAGCACTAGACCTTCCCCTCCTCTGTCTTCCCCGTCCCCTATTTTGAGCACAGGCAGAACTCAACCTCGGTGGCCTTCCGGTGTTCTCCTCCATAAAGTCAAGGTGTACATCGCTGCTTCCTGCTTCGCTGCTGTGCTACGAAAGTACAAATCCATCTGTCCTGTAGTGAACTGAGGCTTCCTCCACCCTACGATAATTCAAGCCTCTCCTGTGTCCCTCAGCTCCACGTTTTAAACATGAATTACCCTCATTTCCTGAAATAGCAGCTTCTAAAAGCAGCCCAGAGCTTGAAGAATTCTTTAGAATTCTTTACAAGCCTCCGCAAAATAACGTACAAAGGACTTACAGGGGTTTTTTTTCTTACTTCCACCCCATAATAAATAATGCTGCCTGACAAATTATTTTTCTCTGCTGGGGATTGAACCCAAGACCTTGATGCTAGGCAAGTGCCCTAACACTGACCTGCACCCCAGCCCCCTGGTAATCATTACTGCATCAGAATTTGGGGAATTAATGGCTCTCTCTACTGGTTTTCCCTGTAGAACTAAACTATTGATCCTCAGCAGGCCCCATGTTTGAATTTACTTACCTAAGTTGACACAGGTGTAGACAACCTTTCCCAGCCAATGTTCCTTGAAAGGGACGCAGGAAGGAAGCTACATTTACTGAAACCCACCATGCGCCAGATTCCCAGGGTCAATGGATCTACTCTGCCATTTCCCATGCTTTTCCCCAGCGATTAACTCTTTCTAGTCTCTTTCTAATGGCAAAAACAGTTCAAGATGAAAAAACATGACCTAAATTACAAACTGGCTCAAGATCTTTGTTGTAGTTGGGTGCCGTCAAGTCAGATCTGACTCATAGCAACTCTATGTGTAACAGAACAAAACACTCCCCAACACGGTGCCATGCCCAGCACTTCTCAGTGCTTCTCTGCTATTCATAAGGTTTTCAATGGCTGTTTCAGAGGTGGGCTCCCACATCCTTCTCCCATTTTTGTGGTGCTGGGGATTAAACCCAGGGCCTCAGAGAGCACAGGGTAGGACTCTACCAACTGAGCAAAACCTCAGCCCCGGCTAAAGATCATACTTAATACTAAAAACTAAAAAAAAAAAAAAAATAGTCCAGGAAAAGTCGGCTTGAGAGAAACAGGCATGCTGCCAGCTGACATTGCTCACAGTAAGATGTTATTGACTCAGCATTGACAAAAGAACACAATGTTCTTGACAAAATTTAGATTTTCAAAATTTGACTGGGAAAAACTGGACCCCATGACAACAATGGCCACAAAAGAAAATTTATACCAGCAAAAGTTATAGCAGGGAATCATCAAGACTGATAACTCAGAATGTCCTCCTAAAATTTTCAGAACTGATACTACCTACCAAACCATTTTCATTAAAATTGAAAGAAAAATGTAAAAGCTTTTTCAACTAAATGACTACATCACATCTTCCCCTCTCTTCCAATCTCCAACCTTCCCCATTCTCCCCCAGCTAGCAATCTCACTTCCGACCTCACCAAGAAAGCTGAAGCAGGCAGGAGAGGTCTCTGGCTCCTTCCCACCCTGTGTTCCCCCTCAGCCAGCTCCTCACGTGGGCCTCAGACACCCCTCCTCTTGCCTGCTCAAGCACATGAGACCGACAGTCTTCCATCTCGCCTTCGTCATCTTCAATATTTTCTTTTTGATCACGTTAGTTCTTACATTTAAAAACAAAAGTCTTCTCTTCACCCACCCTACCTCCTCCACCAGCCTTCACCCACTTCTTGGCTTCTCCTTGTAGTGAAAATCCTGGAGAGCTGCCTGTGTTCATCTTCTGCCACTCCCTGCTTCCATTCTCTCTCCAATCTGCTCCCTCCACCTTTCCTCCAGAGCTATTCCTCCAGTGCTCACTGTGACCTCCATATTGACCCATGGCATAGTCAGTCCTTAGTCCTCATCTTACTTAACCCATCACAATGCTTGACAGTTGGTCACTCTCAATCTGCAGGGAGCATCCTTCCCTTGGCTTCCACCCCAGACATGACTCCCTTAGTTCCCCTCCTTGGTTTTCTTGGCAGCTGCTCCTCTCAGTCTCCGTTGCTGGCTCTTCTTCTCCCTGACTTCTTATATTGAAGTGACTCAGGGGTCACTACTTCTTCCATTTCCAGTCTCCTTCCATTGGTGATGGCACCCCGGCCCATGAACTATCATCTAAACGTCAACAACTCCCAAATGTGTATCTTCCATCTAGAACTCTCTCCCACAACCCAAAGCTGTGTATACACCTTCCTACTTAACATCAGCCATGAAGATGTAAGAGGCATTCCAAACTCAACACGCCCCATGCCAGACTTCCACCATCTTTACCCGCCACTGGCACCCCAGCTTTGCGAGGCCTCCCCTATCTCAGTTGTTTGCAACAGCGTTCTTCAGTTGCTGAGGAAAAAGATTCTAGGTCAGCCTCAGTTACCCTGACACCCTCATACCCATACTTTATGCACCAGGACATCCTGCTAGGCTTCCCGTCATAGGTATCCGGAACCTGACCATCCTCTGCCTCCACTGCTGCCACCGTCTAAGCCATTTTCCTCTCACCTCACTTACCACAGAGGCCCCTGATTCTGCCTGTGCCCTCCTACCACCCCATCTAAACAAAGATCAATCCTAAAGCTTCAGTTCGATTGGGTCATTGCTCTGCCAACCCCCTCTCAACCTCCCCCTGGCGCTCTAGAGTGAAGTCCTCCCAATAGCTGCCTGGGCACAGTCCAGGTGACCCCTCTTTGACCCCCTGTCCTACCTCTCCCCGCCTCATCTCCTTCTCTCCAACCATGCTGTCCCTTTGCTGCTTATCTGACATGCCAGATACGCTGCCACTGCGGACCCCACATCATCTGGTCCCTCTGCCAAACACATTCTTTCCCTGAACATCTGCCCGGATGACTCCATCCCTTCAAGCCTTGGTTCCAGCCTGTGTGCCCCAGTCAGGTCACCACGCTTCCTGCCTTCCTACCACACCAAAAGGCTCTTCCTACAGTTTAAACTGAGTGGCTGCATGAGGGATAAGAAAAGGTCACTGCTTCCTATCAGATTTCCTCACTACAGCAGAAGCTTGTCACTGGCCATATTGGAAAAGCTGGACCAATAATTCAACAGCAAATACTCACTGGTAAACTCTGTCATCAGGCATGATGGGATAAAGCAGGTAATGTGAGTAGCAGCTGGCTTGCAAATCCTGCTCTAGAAAACCTTATACCTCTCTGCATCTGAAATACTACTTCACCATCTCGATCATTCCCTTCTCTTATGCCCTCACCATAACACATGGCACAACACTGAAGTCAGTCACTCACCTGGATTTTTAAAAATATATAGGTTCACTCTCAAAAGCTTTGGGCAATGAATACATGTATCTTTAAATGGCAATTAACATACTCTATGTGACAGGCAAAATAATGTCCCCCCAAAAGATCTCTACATTCTAATCCCTAAAACTTACAAATATATCACCTTACATGGTAAAAGAAATTTTACAGCTGTAAGGAGTTTTAAATGAGAAGAATATTCTGGCGTATCCAGCAGGGGGCTCAATGTAATTACAAAGGCTCTTGTAAGAGGGAGGCAAGAAAGTCATTCAGAGGAGACATGACAATGGAAGCGGAGGCTGGACGGTGCCAGTGCTGTGAGGAGGCCATGGGACAAGGAAGGCAAAGGGCCTCTAGAAGCTGTAAGGGACAGGAATGGATTCTTCTTGCAACTCTCTTGACACCTTGATTTGTGACCTGTAGGACCCATTTTCAGACTTTTAACCTAATGGCAGCTGTACCACCTGACATCCCATCTCATCGGTTCTCGGAAGCTAAGCAGGGCCAGCCCTGGTTAGTACTTGGATGGGAGACCGCCTGGGAGCATCAGGTGCCATAGGCTTGGGAGAAGGACCTGGCAACCCACTCCCAAAAAAACAGCCATTGAAAATCCTATGAATAGCAGAGAAGTTCTGATAACAGTGCTGGGCATGGTACAGTGTCGGGTAGTTTTCACCTGTGCATAGAGTCGTATGAGTCAGACTCCACTTGATGGCACCTAACAACCACCACCACCTAATAAATGTATTCTTTTAAACAAGTAGGTTTGTGCTAATTTGTCACAACATCAATAGGAAACTCATACAGAATAGAAATATGGAGTCATAGAATTGCTAAAGACAGCCAGGTGCATTGGCCCACACCTGTAATCCCAGCAACCCAGGAGGCAGAGGCAGGAGGATGGCAGGTTCAAGGACAGTGGCAGCCTATATAATTTAGTGAGTCTGTCTCAAAAAATAAAAAAGGAGCCAGGTGCCATGGCACATACCTGTAATCCCAGTGGCTTGGGAGGCGGAGCCAGGAGGATCGCAAGTTCAAGACCGGAGGCAGTCTGCGTCACTTAGCGAGACCTTGTCTCAAAAAAAAGTAAAAAAATGGGCTGGGGGTGCAGCTCAGTGGTCCAGCAATTGCAAAGTATGCAAGCGCAAGGCTCTGGGTTCAACCCCTAGTATGACAAAAAATAAATAAATAAATAAATAAATAAATAATAAAAAATAAAAAGGGGGCAGGGAATGCAGCTCAGTGGCAGTGCATATGCAAAAGGGATATGCAGTGCCCTGGGGTCAGCCCTCTAGTACCTCAGGGGGGAAAAAAAAGGAAAAGAAAGAAAGGAAGGAAGGAACGAAAGAAGGAAGGAGCTAAAGACTCGATATAATATATGTCCCTTCTGCTTTTACCTGCATTGAGGAGGCCAGTGCTCAAATGAGAGCCAAAGAACCACACAAAGGTCTCGATTTGTTGTCCTATGTGACTTGATATCCAGCAGGGCAAGTGTAAAAGACATCAGATCCCACCCCCGCCCCGACTCCTCCCTCCTTCACAGAGGTAACAGTGCGTATCACTGATGTTCCACTATGGATGGGGACCAAGCAGCCACCAATGCTGCCTAGCCACATCAAGAAATCCTAAAAATGAATACCTCAGGTGACCCATTCCTCAGATAGATGAAACCCATCAGTGACAGAAACAGTTTACTTGGCATTTTTCAAAAGGAAAAACAAAAAAAAAGAGAGAGAGAGAGAGAACCATAAAGGGACCTCAGATTGTGAGAATAGCTTTTAATTCAAAACAACTGAAGCAATAAATCATCCATCTCTCTTTCCATCACAGGCAAATACCCTCCCAAAACATTTGAGATACTTTAAACAACCACTGTGACTAGTGCAAAATAAAATAAATACAAATTCTTTAAGGACTCAACATCAAAACCTGCCAGGCAGGCGGCCACAGGCACAGGCTCAGGCTCTATGCAAACCAGAGGTCACGTACCAATAGTGGCAAGATTTGCACAGCATTTCGACACACTCAGCTGTGAACAGATTAAACAACACCTGGGGAGGGAAAACCACAAGAGAATGTTGCCGGAAATAAAACCAATATGCCCCAAACCCTCATGTGGCCACCACCCGGGGCACCTAGAAGATGCTAGGAAAGTAAGTGCAAAGATAGCCACTCTTAGCAAAGCAAAGGCCGTTTGGGGCTCATTGCTTTTGGTTTTTAATTGGGGGTATATATATATACATATATATATATATATATACACATACACATACACACACACATATATGTATGTATATGTATATATATATGTATATATATATATGTATGTATATGTATATATATATATATGTATGTATATGTATATATTAGGCAGAAAGTCTTCTGCTTTCTATAAGGTATTTTGTGCCTCACAGTGCTACAGACTCCAGAAAAACATTTACGTTGCTTCTAGTTGGATGCTTCGTAGAATTGCTTGCTGCCTGTGGTATTTCATAGTCTAATTCACACCACGGGACATCTACAGCAGCAGTGTCTAATAGATTTACAACATTATCCACAAATCTCATTTAAAATTTTTCAGTAGCCACAATAAAAATATTAAAAGTGGCAAAATATTAATATTTATTAAATTGTTTCATTTACTCAATGTATCCAACATGTTCTTTGTAATCAACATAAAACATTGATGAAATATCTATATTATTTTAGGATATGAAGGCTTCAAGGTCTGGTGTGTATTTTTTTTCCAGTGCTGGGGGGCTGTTGAACTCAGGGCCTCACATATACTAGGGAAGTAGTGACCACTGAGCTGCACCTCCAGCCACGATCCCTTTTATTTATTATTTATTTATTTACATTCATTTTGAAACAGGGTCACGCTAAGTTGTACAGGCTATCTCTGGTATCTCTGGCCTCGAACTTGCAATCCTCCTGCCTCAGCCTCTCAAGTCACTGGCATTACAAGTATGAGCCATGGTAGTCGGCAAGATGTGAGGTGTATTTTATGTGTACAGCACAACCGCAGTTTGGACAGACCAAATTCCAAGTGATCATTTGCCGCACGTGGCTATGATTGACAACTAAATAGAGCAAGTCTAGGAATCTCATGCCAACTCTTTTGGGATGATCTGCCAAGTGGGAAATCTCCATGAAACTGTGTAGGCAATCTTATGCACCAATTTAAAGGCACAGAATCTTGTTCTATCACCTGGAAATTTTTACTAAAGAATCACAGCTTTTTTCTTTTTTTTTTAACCCCATCCCCTGGCCTGCCCTGTCCCCTGACATCTACCTGCACACAGCCTGGATTGGTAAGATCTACCAACAGTGACTCCTTTATAATGACAAAAATATCCTTTCTAGGTTAGACACCTCTATCAGCACTGACTTGGGGATCATGGTTATCTATAATGGAATCAGAATTTTAACATATTCTATAAATGCTAAAGACTTAGCAGAAGGTGGTTCTGAGGCTCTTCCAAGAGGGCATTTTAAATGGATTGTTTCGGCTTTGCTTTTGATGAGGATGGTAACGAAGTACCTGATGGGCTGCAAAGATGGGAGTTTCAAGAGTGGGAAGAAGTGAGATCACCAAAGAAAATAAAGGTAAGTGGAGCAGAAACAGCAACGGGGTGGGGGGCACTAAAAAGGACGGGTCCTATGCTGGGGTGTATAAACTGCGATACAAAATCCTAACATCAACACCTCCAAGTGATCCCCATAGCTCACATGTCTGAAGCTGGTAGGAAGCACAGGAAAACAGAAATAGTATCAGATGTTAGGGCAGGAAGGGACTTCTGAGTTTATCTGGCCTGATGCGCTCATTTTAAAGAGACAGCCCGAGAGGTAAAGGGACTCAGCCCTATCAACGCTAGGCAGAGTCAGGATACAAACCCAGGTGCTCTCCCTACGCACTACAGGGATGGCTCAGCTCAGGTAAAGGAATAAAGGACGCAGGGAGCCCAAACTGAGGAGCAGAGAGATGGCAGACACATTCTCTTGTAGGTTAAAAACAAAAAACAAAAAAACAAACACAAAAAAAAAAACAGGCCAGCCAATTCCAACATACTGAAGCAACACTGATGTAAAATGTCAACAAAACATTCTTCCAAGAGTTTTTTCTGCATACTTTTTTTTCCCTTTAAAAGAAAACCCCAACCTGAACAAACATGGGTTTCTGATTAGTTATCTGGATATTTAGACAACTGATAAAATGGAAATCTTCAATACATTACATTTTTCCAAAGACATTCATCAAGATTCAACACAAATGGATATCAAAAAATATTTACAGGGAGGAAAGCATTTTCTTTCACACGGACACGTACATACCACGAGAATTTCACAATGACACCACCATGCCCCACAGGGAGGACTCGGAACAGGTCCGATGATGATCAGATGACAACATACATCATTCCAGTTCTCAGTCACAAATAATCTTGTCTACACACGTGTAAAACTAAGCAGTACATTCCAGACTTCTACTCCAGGGAAACCTCCTGTGTCTGTTTTATACAAATACATTTTAAGCGAGAAAGAAAGGCATCGTTTGCTCTAGTTTTCCCCAATGCTCATTCTGCAGCACAGAACAGCATACTTTGCCTTGTAGAAATAGCCCTTTGTTTTGTGAGTCAGGAAAAAAGGCAGCCATAGCATACTTTCTCACAATATGTTTAGGCATCAACAGGGCTAAATTGCTTTTCATACCCAGCAAAATTAAACCACTTGTCGCCTTTAAGCTTGAAGGTGGATTTTACACCATTGATTCTGCCAAGTTTTATTATAAAATTTTTAATTTTTGTTGAGAATATACATGCTATCTTTGTCCACACTTCGATGCAAACCCCTCAGTGATCCCCTCATCCCCCTCCAAAAGGCCTTGCTTTGTAACATCATTGAAAACAGGCCATTTTTGACATGTTTGGAATCATTATCCTATGAGAGTCAGCCCTAAGGGGACCGGATTTTGTAAGGCTGCTTAACATGGGGATTTCCATGGGGGCTGGAGACTTGTGTAACAGAGTGGGTCTGCTTCAGGATCTCTGCATCAACGCTAGGAGGTGGCAGGAGTGGGCACAGCATGGCAGAGAATTACTGCATCATGAGTTCCCTCCTTCTTCCAATCTCATTTGTTCCCAAATTGAAGAAAACATCAGGTGAGCAAAGGGAGACTGTTGTCTATTGGGACCCACCATGGTGACCCCCTTCTCTCTAAAAGCTCATCGGATCAGGTCTCACAGTAGCCTCAAAGCACAACCAGAAAGAGAGGGTAGGTGTCACCACATGCTGTGCGGATGAGGAGGATGAGGCACAGGGAGGGTGATGGACTTGCCCAAGGTCCACAGCCAGTCAGAGGCAGCGTCCAGGTCTCCAGGCCCCAGGCCCTGGCTCCAGGTCCCTCACTCTCATGGCAGACGTGACCTCCCGTGAGACAGTGGTCCCGATCACAACCAGAACCCTGATTGTTCAGAACTCCTAAACCACCTCCTAATCCAATGTCTCTGCTTTCCTTCACCCAGGTGGTTCTGCTTTATTTTCCTGGAGTTTCTAGAAATATCTGTTCAATCAAACAAGTAGTATCTGTTAAGCAGACAATAATAAATCTTTCTCATGGGACTGAATAATCTGAAATAGAAACCTGGCAGTCCACTCCCAAAACAATCTGCCATTGAAAACCCTGTGGGTAGCAGAGAAGCATAGTCAGATACAGTGCCTCTTTCTGTTATACACAGGGTCACTAAGAGCCAATGGCACCTAACAACAACAACAACAGACTCCCAGGTGACTGGAATTCAGTGCAAAGCAGTAGGAAAAATTATAGGATACTGTCATTCCACTCTGTATAAGATTTGAAACTCTGCTCTAATCCCAAATTGCAACTAAAACACTGAAATAGCCAAAATTTGAAGGATGGTCCTTCATAACGTCATATGAAGTTTCTTTGCACCTGACGGTTGCAACAGACGGGGTGAAGGAAAGTCAGGAGGTGATAAATCCAAAAAGGGCAAGGATGAGACTGGCTCCAGAAAAAGGCAGAAGTGGAGGCAGGCAAAGAACTCATAGACCAGAAAATGAGGACACACTGGGGGAATTTAACATGGTTCTGGGGAGTTCTCACGTGGTCTGGTAAGAAGAGATGAGCTATGCGAACTAAAAGCAAGCACTGTATTTTTGGGGGAACGGGCTGCTGAGAAAGACAGAACTCTTCTACCTTTGGCAAGGTACAATATTAAGCTGTTCTGGGCATCTGGCACTATACCACCAAATGGCACAAACCCAAGGGGATTCTCAACAGCTCTGAAAGGGGATGACTCAGCCCTTTTTACGCCTTTAAAACCAAAGTGGGAAACTAATTTGTTAAACTGTTCCTGAGTTGTAGTTACATTAAAATATTGACTTGCCTTTTCCAGCTATGCTTAATACCTACTACTTAGCCTTTAAAAACCAAGTCATCACAGATTTCCTAGTGGACTATAAAGATCACACTCACACCCACTCACACACATTCACACAACTGTATTATGAATTTTGATAGGCTTTAAATTAGAAATATCTTTCATTGCAGATGTTCTATTATACATGGATAGGTCAGAAATGATTGTGTGTAATGAAAAACAAAAACTATGCCACAAATAAAGCCCAGCCTGGTTGCTGATCTTCTAAATGAAACAAAAGTGGGCTTTTTATTTATTGTAGGCGAGGCCACACCACTGGCCACATTGATTAGTTTCTCTGGAGGCCACTATCACTGACCCCCAAAGCACAATAGAGGGCTGAGAGTGCACCCCCATTTTTGATGTGCTGAAGGCAGACGCCACATCAGCAATATGAATAGCTTTGTTTATATCACCCTCTCCTTGAACATTTATAAAAACTATCTACAATAGAGTTTCATCACTAATAGAAATTTCTTCTCGGTTCTATTTCAGAAGGCATCAAATGACCGTGCTCTTTAAATAAACTATAAATACCCCATGGATTCCTTCATGTCTGGCTGTCTCAACTTCTTTTCCTTTGTTTTTGTTTTTGTTGTGTTGTGTTTTTGGCAAATTAGAAAGGCCTGTGGCTTCTTCTTGCCAATTCACACATCTGAGGTTTAGCTTGGTATTCTGCGGTAAAAGTACATGTAGCCCAGGTCTTTAGGAGGCCTTTCTGAGGCACAAACTTTGTGGTCGTTGTAGATCACCCATCTGAAAACACAAGACAGAAGCATTGGATGGATTCATGTCAATTCCCGGACACGTTTCAGAAAGAATTTACTGCATCAGGTGGCGCATCATACTTAAAATAGCCAAGGTGTTTGAAGATAACCACATTCCAACTGGTATAAAGAGGAAGAGAAGGCTGCCAAGGAGTCACCACTGCTTTTTGATTCTTGAGTTTATCCAAAAGGTTGTTACTAAAAGACATCAGTATACTCCAAACATTTTAAGCTCTTTGCTTTGAGATCCCCTTTGTAGAAATCCATAGATAGCTTCAGAAACTGAGTCAAAGAATTATATACAACAGTATTTATTTAAGCCATAGGTATAGAACTAGCTAAAAATCTGAAGTAAACATCCATGTGGTGAACTATTATACAACTATTAAAATTTCTTCAGAAACTATTTGGTGACATAGAAAAGCAATCACAATATAATATGAAGATATAACATGAATCACAATATGAAAAGCAGGCCTAAAAATGAAGTGAACCCTAGACACTTTAAAATTTTAGACCAATTGTAAGTACACACCCATACACATGTCGAATGTGTATACAAAGACGTATATACACCCTTCTCCAAAGAGACCAATCGAACAAAAATACACCAAAATATACACAATGGTTATCTTTAGGCTTTGTGGGTACAAATGCTTTGCGTTTTTTATATCTTACAAATATGTTGCAATGAATTTTATTGTTTTTATATTATAATTAAGCTATTCTCCATTTTTAAAAGTATTTTTAAAATAACTGTCATGCTTAGCAATAAAAAGAAGCCTTTATAATGGGGACGAAAGGGGGTCAGAGGGTAATGGAGGCTGAACATGAGCTATGTCCACTGATATGCATGTATGGAAATATCATAACGAAACCCATCAAGCTGTACACTAACTAAAAAAGTATTGATAAAAAAATATGGCAAAAAAGAAGCCACTATAAATACCAGTCCCTGTGCTCAATAATTTTATTAATCAAGTTGCAAAAGTAAAGCTAAGAGACACACCAAGAGAAGAACATGATTGAGCCTGGGTGGGAATGCACAGCTCCTACAGGGGGAGGCTCGGAAAAAGTCCAGCCCTCTACCATGGTGGCCACGCTTCTGAGCTGCTCCAGCATCCACGTGTCCTGAGCGCCACCCACAGGCCACAGTGGGAGCTGCAGGAAAGGTGCCCAGGGACAGGGCTCTGAAGAGAGGAGTGGCCTCCCAAGCCTTCCCTACCATGACTGTCTCATTCCCACTTCACCACACCCGACACTCCAACTACAGAGGCGAGAAGCCAATGGCAAGCCGTAATACAGCAAAGCACTGAAGGCTCAGGGGTGGCAGACAGAACACAAGTTACCCAGTCAAATTGGAATATCGGATAAGCAACAAATAACTTATGAATACTGGTATGCCCCATGGAATATTTGGGACATGCAATATTCGAAGCACATTTATACTAAAATGTAGCTCATTACCTAAAATTTAAATGAAATAGGGCATCCTCGTTCTCGTTTTGCTAGCTAAACATGGCGATCCCACAGAGGATCCCAATATAGCACACATTCTGCTGCAGGATGCACCTTTATTTTGGGAAATCACCTTGGTATGATGGTTAAAAGTGGCTTTGAATGCCGGCTTTGACACAACTGATGACTAGCTAACACCAAGCGATGCAGGCTCTCTGAGCCTGAGTGTCTGGACATATAAAATGGTGTTAAGAGAATACCTGTGAAAGACCAGTGTGACAATCAAAGAGAGAGCATGCAAAGCACCCAGTAGAGTGACTAGCACATAGTAGGGGCTCACTACATCCGAGCTATCATCTACCTTCCAAAAAAGACTCACCTTCCTTCCTTTTTGATATGGCAAACATAATGGCCACTCATGGTAGATGTTCCCATGTGACTGATGAATGCAAATAACTCATATACTATAAGAGAGAAAAAAAAATTCAGTTGTAAGGTAGCATTCTAGAATCCAGAGCACTTCACATAGGAATTTAAAACCAACAACAGTATAACGCAGGAACTGTTTAGATTTCAAAGAGAGAGTCTATTTGCCTTGCTGTGTTGACAACACACGCACACACAAACACACACACACACACACACGCATGCTCACACACACAGTGAACCAAATTCCATCTGCAAATTCACAGTAATAAAATCAGGACATAAACTATCAAAGCATGGCTGATGGTGAGTTCTGTTCTGGAAGAGGGAGTTAAATTCCCACAGCCCAACGGGCTGGCAAGCTCATGAGTCCAAGAGAGACTAGACCTGACCCTATCACTTCCAAACACCATTAGAGTGGACGAGCTCCTTCATGAAGGTAAAAAAGATCAACAAAACACCCACTTTTGCAGAGATGTACGTGAACAAGTCAGACGGAACTATTACAGAAATGTCAGGAATATAGGGAAAGTAGCAACCAGTTGTTATCATTTATAGAAAGGCACACTGCCTCACACAAGAGTCTGACTCACTCATGATTACAACCTATGTGAGATCCGACTTCAGGCTTCCTGCTTTCTGAACAAGGACACATGCAGCCTGGCATCCTTGTCGAGAGCGAGACTGGCATTGCTTCTCTGGTGAGTACCTCCAGCCACCACGTCCAGCACTCTGTACCAAATCCTTGTTCAGTCAACTCCAGTGCGTGCTCCTTCCGCTAATCCCGCACCCACACAACACAACATGGGCTCCACTCACTACACTGACGGGCTGCGATGAGCGGGCACGGAGGCCAAACGAGCCGTACAGACTTCACGGTGACTCGCCAGTACCACGCCTATCTGAATGCACAAAGTAAGAGACAGACGTGCATATTCATTTCCTAGTACTCCGTTTTAATTACTTTTCCTAAAACAAAGTACTGCTTCTCTGTCTGGGTTACCCTAAGATTCTCCTGGCTAGACTCGCTGCCTCCGCCCCTGCCCTTACTCGGGATCCTCAGTATGACTTCCAGAGTGGCCTTCCTCTTCCTGTTTCTTAAATGAAAGTCTAACTGTGGTCATGACAGGGCCTCAAGCCCCGCCAAGTGGCTTCCTGTGCCTCACAGTCCCACCTTCCTCTTCCACCAGCCTAGGAAATACCCCGGCCCCCCCTCCCCTCGCTTCACCGCAGCGACTCCAGCCACCTGGCCGCTCCCTGAGCACCTGAAGCATGCTCTGGCCTTCAGGCCTTTACACCCACTGTCCCTTCTCTCTGAAGCTCTTATTGCAGACATCACGTGGCTCACCCCGCACTCCTTCCAGGTCTCAGGTCAAATGTGTCCTTGTTAGCACAGATTTCCTGAAGCACCTGATAGGATCCACTTCTCCTTCCACTGCCACCCTTGCGCCTACTGCTCCTTGTCTCCTTCTGCTTTACCGTCCGGACAGCATGACGTACCATCTAGCACGTCACATGTCCTTGGGCATTTATTTACTGTCACTGTCTTTCAGACCAGGGTAGACTAGAGCTCGATAAGGACAGAGAGTTTGTTTTGTTCACAGAAATATTCCAGGTACAGAGAATAGTGCTTTGCATGTGACAGGCACTTAAGTATTTGTTGAATGCACAAATAAGTGAATGAAGGAACGACTCTTTGCTCCATTTCCTCATTTATTTTTTATATCTTCTTATATTGTGTATGGGGCTGGGTTTAGCTCAGTTGGTAGAGTGCTGTTCTGTGCTCTCTGAAGCCCTGGATTTGATCCCCAGCACCACAAAAATGGGAGAAAGACGTGACAATCCACTCCCAAAGCAATCCCGAAACAATCAGCCACTGAAAATCCTATGAATAGCAGAGAAGCACTGACGTGCCAGCTGTGGCACAGTGTTGGGGAGTGTTTCATTCTGTTGTACACAGGGTCACTATGAGTCGGACCTGGCTCGATGGAACCTAACAACACCACCATATTGTATATGTACTTATAAACCACTTGTTGTTGTTGTTAGGTGCCGTCGAGTCAGTACCCAACTCATAGCAACCCTCATAGGGTTTTCAATGGCTGACTGTTCGGGATTGCCTCAGGAGTGGATTGCCAGGTCCTTCTCCCATTTTTACGGTGCTGGGAATTGAACTCAGGACATCAGAGACTGCAGAGCAGCGCTCTACCAACTGAGCTAAATCCCAGCCCTATAAACCACTTACCAAAGTATAAATTTGGGTAAAAGCTAGTGAAATAATTACTTAATCAGAAATTAATCAGAAAACATTGCCTTTCCCATCATTAACTAAGTTTCTGCTGCTATCCTATCAGCTGACAAAAAATATTCCAAGTTAGAAACAGCTGTGGATGACAATCCTTATGCCTGGGACTTTTTTCATATCAGTTATCCAGAGATCTTACCTTTCTCTGCCCTGCTCTGTGCCTCTCTTACTAAGAAGCCACTCCTACCTCACTAAGCTGGCTGGGTGCAGAGACCTCTTCTTCACCTCATTGGTTTCCTAAGCCCCTTTGGCACAATTCTGTATCAAATTCCAAATCTTCAACTTGAGAGACAGTGCTGCTCTCTTAAAATACAGCTGCCCTCTATAAATTTTCATGAAAAAGAATAGACACAATACCTCAATCAAGCCTGTTTTTCCAAGCAACTGTTCCCCAAAACAATGACTTCAGCAATTCAACAGAGTATTTAATGAGCACCTCCCACCGTAAGCCAGGGTGACACGGATGAAGCACTGCTCAGACACCCACACAGCCAAAGGACTGTCAAAACAGATAAACAGGAGAAAAAGACCAATCCAGAACCTCCTACTACATCCACACCATTAGACCCCAAAAACATTTTCCCCTTTTCAGTTAGGGACAACTCATGCGTTTACTCAGAATCATAGAAATAATATTTAAAAACTTAGCATAAATCCTAGTCCCATAATTAAAATTAACCATGCTTCTCAAATATAAGCAACTACACCATACATTATTCAAGACCTCCTGCTAGGAACCTTTAGCAAAATAGAGAATCTCTTTCAACACATTTGCAAAAACTAAACAGGTAAGAGAGGCCAATTTATATTTGTTTCCAAAACAGAAGTCAAGATGAATAAGCCCATCAGGGAAGCTACTGCTGACGTTTTTTCCAAGTTCCCACAGATCTCCTTCCAAAAAAACAGCATCTTCCCATACACTCCAAAATAAAAAATAAAAAACAAAATGTAGAAATTCATGTCGATAGATAATGCAGTTTGAAACAAGATAAACATTTCAAAAATATGGACCTTCAAAAGAAACTTTCAAAGTACCTGGAATGGCAAGATGTGCCTGACCACTACATGCCACACCTAGGGGTGAACGTCCCTCTACATGGTCAGAAGTAAACTGTGTCGGAACCAAGCATTCTTCCTTCCCACAGAAACTTGTCCTCTTTGGCAGGAACAGTGACACATGCTAATAATCCCAGCTACTCAGAAGGCTGAGGCAGGAGGATCACAGGTTCGAGGCTAGAGGCAGCCTACACAACTTAGTGAGACCTGCCTCAAATTAAAAAGTAGAAAATGGGCTAGAGGTGTATCTCAGTAGTAAGGCGCTTGCCCAGCATGCATGAAGCCCTGGGTTCAACCCCCAGTCCTGAAAAAAGAAGGAAAAAAGAGCAAAAAACCTGTCCTTTTTGAACTCTAAGACAATCTTCGCAACCTTTCTAATAATGACAGTTTTTAACATCACATTGTATTACCACGTGTCTGTCAGCTTGTCATGCTATGGGGGCTTGTGTGTTGCTGGGATATTGAAAGCTAACCACCAGTATTTCATATACCAGCAGGTCCACCCATGGTGGACAGGTTTCAGCTGAGTTTCCAGACTAAGACAGACTAGGGAGAAGGAGCCAGCAGCCCACTCCAGAAACAATTAGCCAGTGAAAACCCTATGAATAGCAGAGAAACACTGTCAAACATAGTGCCAGAAAATGAGTCCCCCAGGCTGGAGGCATTTAAGAAATGACTGGGGAATAGTTAACTCCTCAATGTAGACCCGGTCTTAATGACACAGATGGAATAAAGCCCCTGGGACCTTCTTTTGCCAAAGTGGCACAACTCAAAATGAGAAGAAACATAGTGGCTGCAACAATGGGCTCAAACATAAAAAGATCATGTGCATGGCAGTGTCAGGAAGTGTTTTGTTCTGTTGTACATAGGGTCGCCATGAGTTAGCTCCGACTCCACGGCACCTAACAACAACAATCCCTACCCAACATAATAGCAATTATACTCTTTGATTTTGTTATTTGAGAAAGTAACTGTCGGAAAAATTCCATGAAACTTGAGAGGCAAAAGAGATGGGCGGCATTTCGATGTCACATGGAGAAAAGACCGCCCAGGGACCACCCATGAGAGGGGCTGGCAAATGGCCCACTGGTAGAAGCCGGCCCATGCTTGTTTTGTTCTAGTGAGAAGGAAAAGGAGAAGAGGAATATATGAGAGAGTCGTGAGCCTGAGCCACTTTGGCCCTTTTAGAGTAAGTGTGCTGTCCTCCACTGGAGCAGGGTGAGCCTGGTTCACCTCACTGCTCACCACTAGTTAAAGGTCCCAAACTTAGGTACTAGTTGCTAACTTGTTGATTTTTGTCTCATAAAGACACACAAAAAAACTGCTGTCCCTTGGAACACAAAACCTCAAGGACTGATGGACCACACAGACATTAACTAACATTTATCTTACCCAGCAAGCTCACCTCAATGTTTCTTTGTTAAATTATCTTTATTTTTTCATACTGTGGGGTTGAACCCAGGGCCTCGCACATGTGAGGCAAGTGCTCCATTATTGAGGCACATCCCGACTCCCTATTTTTATTTTTTATTTGGAGACAGGGTCTCACTAAGTTATGCAGGCTGCCTCTGGCCTCAAACTCATGATCCTCCTGCCTCAGCCTCCTGAGTTACTGTGCGCCACCATGCCCAGCTTAAATTGTCTTTGAATATCCTAACTTCTCAGGCTAGGGATTGCTCGGTGGTGGAGCACAGGTAAACCTAGCCTGTGCAAGGTTCAATCCCCCTCATTGCAAAAATAATTAATTAATTAATTAAATACCCTACTTCTCGGGTGTTTTTAAACTAACAGTAATGGACTAGTTCTCTTGCCAGTGAGTTAATGTATGAAATGTGTTCATTTTATATTAACCTAAAGTCATGCTTTTGCCCTTTTGAAAACGATGCATCTGACAACACATAATGACCAAAACCAACTCTAGATTCAAGAGCGCCTTTACAGGAATTCTTTTTCATAAACCATTGTAGCATCTGCAGACACTTACCAAGCAGTCATCTCTCATAAGGGCATGTCACATGAATCAGTCTACAACTGGATCTGAGAGAAAACATGACCAAACACTCTAGCTTCACTTGCTTTCAGTCACTTGCATTTGCCACCCGTTTCCGAGGTCATGTAGCTAGCCACATATTCCCAACAGCATTGCCACACATAACACCTTTGATGTTCGGGTCACAATGGGAACAGAGGCGTGAGTTGTTTTTTAGGAACTTCAAATCCTGTTTATCTCAAACCAGAACTTGAAATCATGAATTTCTGTGACAGGGACACCACGGGGAGAAAGGACACGGGCCTCCCAGAGCCCGAACTCATGACCTGCTACCCACTGAGGTACAGCCTGTCTTTACCCCTCCGCTCTCCCGACAATCTTACCAACCTCAGAAACCAGGTGCGTCGTGAGCCAGGATGCCTTCACCATAAGGGCTCCAAGAAGAAAGTAAATGAAAGAATGAGTCCCCAGGGGACCCCACAAAAGGACAAGGCAAACAAACTCCCAGGCCCCTAACCTGTGACTCATTAAGAGCCTGATATGCGTTTTCTCCCCCAACCCTGCAACCAATGTGTTCTCTTAACACAACAGCCACCCAGCCTTACCGCAGGGCCAGGATGCCTATGCAGGCCGGCAATAGCAATAGGAGGAACACAGCAGGTCCTGGGCCGAGCTGACTGCCCATTCGCCAAGGCCAGGACGTGTGCCCAAGAAGGAAAACACCTTTCAAACGTGCCCAGGATCAGGGGAAAGTTCCTGGACTTTAGCCCACTCCTGAATCTCCCACAGAGCATGCCTCTTCCTTTGTCTGGGAGAGGCTGGGTTCTCTCTCCGTCAGTGCTGTCTCCCCTCTTAGCTGAAGCGCCACCCCCCATTAAAGCTCCGCCTGCGCTCACAATGTTCAGCTCAGTTATATTTCCACTGTCTCTGGCCAGAGGTTCCCATCGCCAGCATCAACTTCAGCGGGGCCTGTGAAAGTGTCTGATGGCCATCCGAAGGCCAAAACTCCACTGCAGAGTGTGCCAACGCCGCCCTTCTCCAAACACGCACCTATGAAGAACCACCACTTGACTATATGTGCGGGCCACCCATCACTCCACCCATCCTTGCCTCCAAGTGCCTTTCCCCACCATTCTCTGTCCCACAAACACCCTGATTCTGGGAAGGACTTGAGATGTGAGGCTCTTGCCAACTCGGGTTTGGCCCAATTATGCATAAACTTTTTAGCAAAACCTATGGCTTTGGTGAAGAACAAGACATCAACAGACTTTCTGAAATAACAATGAAGACCCCGGACGCTCTGCAGTCTGCGGATGAGATAAACTGGTTTGCTCATGCAACTCTTAACTCAATAGTTTGTATCTTTAAGTGGCCCTAACTCACCCAGGATAAAGGGAACGTTGGGATAACATCCCCAATTTACCATCTGCAAACAATCTCTAACCCCCCACAGCTTGGTTTCCCTCATCCCTGTTTGAGAAAAAGCCAGTGATGCTGGGTGCCAGCATGCACACCCAGATCTCAGGGATTCAGGAGGTGGAGGCAGGAGCAGCCTAAGTCTGAGGCCAGAGGCAGCCTGTGCAACTTAGTGAGACCCTGTCTCAAAAAAAGTGTAAGAGAGGTTAAGGGTACAGCACTTGCCTATCATGCACGAAGCCCTGGGTCCAATCCCCCAGTACTACAAAGATAAAGAAAGAAAAGAAAAAGAAAAAGTAAAAGAAGGAGGGAAATTGGGGGTTTTCAGAAAACTTCTGAAGTCTCAGAAAAAGAAAGAGGTGGGTAAATTAATAATAGCTTAAGTGAGTTACCAACATGGATAGAATTTTAAAGGGTCTACAGAATTGCTTTCCCCAACCTCAACCAGCTCAAAATGACTCATCTCTTTGTTATACTGCCTAAAACTCTGAAAATCTAACATTTCTCTCCAAATTTAATAGTGTTCAGTCATTCATGTTGTTGTTGTTGTTGTTGTTGTTGTTAGGTGCCGTCAAGTCGTACCTGACTCATAGCGACCCTCATAGGGTTTTCAATGGCAGATTGTTTTCGGGATTGCCTTGGGAGTGGGTTGCCACATCCTTCTCCCATGTTTGCGGTGCTGGGAATCGAACTCTGGACCTCAGAGACTGCAAAGCGGCATTCTATCAACTGAGCTAAATCCCAGCCCCCCAATCATTCATACTTTAGTATAAGTTAATTTAGTCTAGAGAGTGGCTTCCTTTAATTTTCAATAGCACCATCGGAAAACAAACAAAAAGAAAACCACCAGAATTGCAACAGTGCTAAAGTAGGGTGAGAACTGGAGCCCAGTCATGAAGGAAGTTTCCACAGCTTTCACGCAGACCACTGGGGCTCAGCTTCCCTGGGCAACTGCACCTCCCGCTCCCTAGCTCCTTTTCCCAGTAGTACTCCTCCTTGGGGAGCCCCAGCACTAAGCAAAAGGAAATGTGTCTCTGCTTTTGCCAGAAAATTTTGGCTGCAGTTGAAGTTGTCTGAACCATTACAGGGATGTGGCTGCAGGAGCCAAAGCAGGTTTGGAGTAATCACAGTCTAATCCCATGTTAATTACACTCGCAATCAGTGAGGTTCTTAAAAAAAAAAAAAAAATTAACATTCATTAAGTGCGACATGGAAAGAGAAATGATTTTGCAAGAAGCAGGAACCCAGACAGGTCCAAGGGAAGGCCTGATTTCCCACTGTTCAGAAAATTTTCAAAACTCAACAGAAAGTTAGGTACTAGGCAGAAAAGGTACAGGACATGACAGCCTTTTGAACAGCAGATTTTCCCTGCATTCTAATAAGAAATAGGAAATACAATAATTCATATGAAATAAGGGAAAAGGAAAAGGACCCAGGTTTCCAGATCAAACAACCTGTTTTTACCACTAGCAACCTAACTTGTCACCATTTCCTCATCTGGATACCTACAAGTAGCCAGTGAAAGAAAAGGGGTAGAGGAGGTGCCTGGCACACAGCTGCTGCTGCTGTTGTTAGGTGCTGTGGAGTCCAACCCATAGCGACCCTCACAGGGTTCTCAATGGCTGATTGTGTTGGGATTGCTTCGGGAGTGGATTGCCACATCCTTCTCCCTTTGGCACAGAGTAGGCATTCAATAAATGACAGCTGCTACTTCATCAAGTGTTAACCGTGTAAATAAGCCTTTTAACCCTCTGACTGCCTTCAGGATACCCATGTCAAAAAGTGAGTGTGTATGAATTTGGCAGAAAATCAAAAAAGGGGTGGGAAAATGTATCTTACAAACTGTTAATGGTAGCTGTTGTAAGCACGTGGATTCTATACAATGAAACATCCAGAAACAAGACAAAATTGCTTCAATTTGTAAAGAAAATGATCGCGACAGGTAAACGGAACAGTAAGGTAAAACCCAAGAGCCAAAGATAGGCCTTCAAACGTTGCAAAACTCATTTGTGTGGGTGATCATCTACCTGTCAAAGGAATAAGAAGAAGAAAATGCACTAGATGTCCAAAAAGTAAGATTGAGACAAAAACAATAGCTATCCGTACAATGTGCCATGTACCATTGTGTAAGACTATTTTACACCTTATCACACATAAAATCTATTATTGTGCCTGACATTGCTTTTACTACCTGTCATTGTTTTTGCATTTTCAACTACACCTTTTGGTATAGTGACTCCATGCCGATTTTTCTTAGCTGATTACACATACTTTCTTATGAGAGTTTTGTTGCATTCAAATGATGCACATCACAAATTACAAAATTATTTTACTCATGCATTCCAATCATTTTGCTAATCACGTTCTTGTTTTGTTCATTGTAATGAACAGTTTCTGGAAACAAAATGCTTATTGTCATATATTTTGATTTGAAATTGGTAGTCAAAGAGTTAAACAAAGAGTCTCATGCAATAACATTATGTCTTCAGAATGACGGAAATGATGGAAATGCAGGCTGATTATCACTTATCCAAAATTCTTGAGGATAAAAGGGTTTCGACTTTCCAGGGTTTTTCAGACTTTGAAATATTTGCATATATATAATGAGCTATCTTGGGATGGGACCAAAGTCAAAACACAAAACGCCTTCATGTTTCATATACCTCTTATACACGTAGCTGGAAGTGAATTTTGTACAATATTCTTAGCATTTCTAGATTTCGGCTGCGATTTACCACCTGAGGTCAGGTGTGGAATTTTCTGTCTGGCATCACAGCTGCACTCGAAAAGTTTCAGATTTCAAAGCAGTTTTGGGTTTCAAATTTTAGCATCAGGAATGATCCACATGGGGTGATTTTTAATTAGCATACTAAGAGAAGAATCTGATGTAAGTTGTTCTTGAATCCCTGTCCTGGTAATCATCATCTTTTTCCAGTTTGAACACCTACCTCAATATTTTTGGTGCTAACCTAATGTGGTTAGATTCCAGCAGCCACTCCCCGCCGCCCTGATGGGATGTTGGTGGTGGTGGTAGGTGCCAACCAGTGAGTCCAACTCACAGCAACCCTCATAGAGTTTTCAATGGCTCATGGCTTCAGGATTGCTTCAGGAGTGGACGGCCATGTCCTTCCCCCATTTTTTCCGAGGTGCTGGGGATCGAATGGGGTCCTCAGAGAGTGCAGGGCAGTGCTCTACCAACTAAGCTAAACCCCAGCCCCCGAAGCAATAGTAACCTAATATTGTTTCTAAGGGGGAGGTTTTCAAATTTAGGCTGCATGAAAATCACCTGTAGACCACAGAGTACAGGGTGGCCCAGAGCCCATAATTCAACAGGTCTGGGGTGGGGCTCAAGAATTTGCTTTTCTAACAAGTTCTCAGGTGAGACTGATTCCACTGGGAAGGAAGATGTCTCCACCCTCAGGATCTCTGAGTATGGCCTGTAATCCAGACCTGAGTCCACCTACCTCAGTGACTGGGGTAGGACTGAGCACGCAATGGAGCCTCATATCCCCTAGGACCCTTGCTGAGAACTCTGGGACCAGACTTTGCTGGATTGTGGCCTGGCAAGTTGGCAGTGGCAGCCATCTTGTGGCCATGAGGGAGAGTCGGCCTGGAAGTGGAAGTGAGGCAGTTAGGGACCACCACAGAAGGGCAGGAGGCAAATAAACTCTTGGGCACTTAGCCTATTATGTGTTTTCTTCTATGCCATCCTCCAGCCCTTTTAGCAACCCCAGCAGCTTAACCCTCTGAAGTCCCTCAGACAAGATGGTTACGTACGGTAGCCCACCCCAGCAAATCACTAAAGGTTTGCCTCTCCCTTTCTTTGGAGAGTGGTCTGCTCTCCTCTTTGGTCAGTGCTGACTCTCTTCTGCTCAGGAAATGAAGCCCCAATTAAAACCTTGCCTTTATCCCACCATGGGCTCAGGCTCATTTCTACCCTGTCTGTGCAAAAGATCCCATTTCTGGAATAGAACCAAACCAAAGGAATTAGGGCCAAGGGGCCCATTAGATAAAAGGGTTTGTGTCCTGAATGGGGGACACCTGGAGTCCCACCCTCCCCGTGACCTCCACCCCATGCACAGAAACCCCAAAACACAGGTAGTTTTGATTTGGTTTGCTTTGGTTCCTTAAGGAGAGATTACCTTCACCCTTTAAGGGCACTCACTACCCCAGGTCAGGCATCTCAACCAATTCACCAGCCAAAACAGGTCACAAGAAATGACTTGGGAATTTAAGTGAGACTTTTTAAAAATCTACTTAAACAGAACACACTCTCCCTGGTTAACCCACCAATGTAATGTAATTACAATCAAATCTCTGGAGAATGGTCTATTATCAGGTCAGTAACTATAAAACTCTGCAGTGATGTTAGGTAGGAGGAAAGCCATTAGCAGGCAATGTGGACAAAAGGGGGGCTAAAAATGACGTCTGCCATTTGGCCATGATGGATAAAGCCACATGTGGATAAATCTCTAAAGGGCATGAGAAGGACATTTTCCAATGGGCCCCACACCCCAATCCAAGCCACTGAGCCATTTAGTACAACAAAAGGCCATAGGCTCCCCATGCCCTAACGCACAGCAAAGGGCTTTTCCAGGTGGGGCTTGAATCCCCGTACTTACGGTTCTCATCACACTGGGCTGCACCTGCCATCTCTTCCTCTTCCTCCTTCCCTTTCCCCAGGCAGCTGTGTGCGCCAACCTCTCTGGGGTGATCCCATGTGAGCACTCACAATCCCCTCCGTCTCTCCAAGGTAGTTCTAAAAGCCTGTTTAACTCTTCTGTGCTCTTGGGGTTTCCCTTCCGCCAGGAACAGCGACCTCCTTATGCCAATTCACCCAGGCAACCAAGGTTTATCCAAGTTCCTTTCCAGGTGCCTCAGTTTTCCCTGAAATTATTCCTTAAAGGGGTACTATCTTAATAAATCCTATCTATATTCTCTGCTGGGGCTGGGATTTAGCTCAGTGGGTAGAGCGCTGCGCTGCAGTCTCTGAGGCCCCAAGTTCAATTCCCAGCACCGCAAAAATGGGAGAAGGGCCTGGCAATCCACTCCCAAGGCAATCCCGAAGCACTCAGCCATTGAAAACCCTATGAGACTCGCTATGAGTCGGATACCAACTCGACAGCACCTAACAACAACAACAACAACATATTCTCCACTGAGCCTGCAGCCGCAGCACTGTGGCATCTGATCCCATCAGATCTCGAAAGTTACGCGGGTTTGGGCCTGGTTAGTACTTGGAGGGGAAACCACCTGGGAACACCAGGTGCTGTAGGCTTGGGAGAAGGACATGGCAGCCCACTCCCAAACAAAAATCAGCCATTGAAAACCCTATGAATAGCAGAGAAGCACTGACAGTAGTGTTTCATCTGTTGTACATAGTGTCGATAAGAGTTGGACACCTACTCGATGGCATCTAACAACAAATATTCTCTACTGGGCTGGGTTTTAGCTCAGTTGGTAGGGAGCCTGCTCTGCACTTTCTGAGGACCTGGGTTCAATCCCAAGCACTACAAAAAATTGGAGAAGGACGTGGCAGTCCACTCCCAAAAATAATCCTGTAACAATTAGCCATTGAAAATCCTATGAGGGGCGCTCTGAGTCAGACCTGCCTAGAAGGCACCTAACAACAACAACATACTATCTACTATAACTCTGTGTCAGGTATAAACTCTTTATACGAGAACCCAAATTAAGGGCGGTATCTGCCTCCCCCAGGGAGGGTTTGCTGCTTTGCTGCTGCCCAGGAGGTGCTACTGCTGAGGGCCCCTCTGGGGGCTCTGGGACCAGCGCTGGAGACCCACCCGCCTAGGGCTGCTCCTTCTCAGACCTGCTCCTTGGTAACAGTAACAATTTATAAAACACAATGGAAAAGAAACAATACATAGGTAACAAGTAAAATGGCATTCTGAGACTTAACAAACCAGAAATGCAAAGAGTGCTTATGAAGAAAATAACGAGCTTTGCAGGTGTGGGAAGAAGAGGGCAGATGGATGGAAGGAGAAGTATAACATGTTTGCAGCTAGAAAAACTCAACATGTAGAGCTATGTGTGTGCCCAAACTCATCTACAACACAGGAAACTCTCCTGCAAATCAACTGTGAGAAAAACCCTGGAAACAAAAACAAAAACGAGGAAATGGTCAAGGAAATGAGGATGCCACTAATACAAGAAGAAAAGCAACTAAGTAAAAAAGACAAGAGAGATATACAAAATGGTTAATCCAGTGCGCTGATGGGGAGGGCAGGGAGAATAAGGGGCACCGATGTGGCCAGCATGGGCGCGGTGCTGTGTTTATGAAGGGTCAGATGATGGCATCCTACATTAAAACTTTAAGAATCAGCATTTCTTACTCAAAACTTCATTTAGAAACTTACCCTGCAGAAATAATTTAAAAAGTGCCTAACACTCCTCATTACAACGTTAGTTTTAATAAAAGAAGGAAGTTAAATGTTGGTCAAGTATTAATTACCTGGATAGGGATTAAATCAGCCCTTGGCTGAGGTTCTGTCAACTGAATTCATCTTTTAAGAACCCCACTATTTAAAAACCATTGCTGTCATTTGAATGCAGAAACATTCTCATTATTTGAAATTTCTTTCTTTTATTTAAGTATCTAATTGACATAGGCTGGGGGTTAGCTCAATTGGTAGATTGCGGCTCTGCTCTCCTAAAGACCCAGGTTTGATCCCCAGTGCCACAACAACAGGAGAAGGACATGGAAGTCCACTCCTTAAGCAATCCTTGAAGCAATCCCAAAACAATCAGCCATCAAAAACAATCAGCTACGAGGGTCACTATGATCGGACCCGATTCAACGACACCTGTTGCTGTTGTTAGGTATCCAACACATAGCGACCCTCTGTATAACAGGGGAAACACTACTGTCAGTGCTTCTCTGCTGTGCATAGGGTTTTCAATGGCAGATTGATTTTTGGGAGGGGGTTGCCAGGTCCTTCTCCCAAGCCTACAGTTTCTGGTGTTCCCAGGCGGTCTCTCATCCAGGTACCAACCAGGCCCGACCCTGCTTAGCTTCCGAGATCTGACAGGATTGGATGCCACAGGGCTATGGCTGCAGGCTCAACGACAACTAACAACAACAAATTGGCCTAAAATTAGGTATGTAAATTATAGTATGTGTATGTAACAGAATATTATTAATACATGTGCAATGATACAGATTTGCATATATTTACAAGTTGCTACAATGAATAACCTTTTTCTTTTAGGAAAAATAAGTAATGTTAATTTTCTTAATGGAAAAAGAAAGCAGTGGATGACATATGAGTTCGAGTGCAAATGCAGCAACATACAGGAAGTCATCTTTTCCCTCCTTAGAGTCCCACAGTGTGATATAACAGCACACTGCAAACTCCTCTCTCCTCTCTGTGGTATGTTCCGGAGGCAGGAAGAAATGCCTGAGACCACCACCTCCTGGCATTCACTTAATTCTTCACACCCTCCGTTACTTGCTGCTCACTTACCATGCGAAGCTACTTTAAAAATACTAGCTCTTCAGTAAAATCAGATTCAAAATGCATTTGATGAAGGAGGGTGGTCTTTGCCATTGTGTTTTTTCCTAATTAAATTTTCACCTTGCACACCCTTGTAAATAAACGGTTTCCCATGACACATTTCCCAGTGTCCCTCGCCAGTCTCACCCACAGCCCTGGAGTTTGACCCACAGCTGGTTAATTAAAGGGTCCTTGAGAACATAAGCTTGGCATCCTATTCCAGGACAGCACTCGAGATGCAGCAAGACCAGGAATGTGCGCAGATGGTGCTGAGGTAGACAGAGCCCAAAGACGAATGTGCCTGTTGTTCTTCATTAGTGACCATCTGAGAGTGGTCAGTGCCTCCACTCCCCTTCAGAAGAAATGAAACCCTCCTCCCTCCCTCAGCAGCCGAACACCTTGGCAGCTTTACCACTGCGCCACCTTGTGGTCTACTCCTTCTGCGAGCAGGGTTCATCCCCACCAAGGGAAAGTCCACTAGAGAAAAATCAGTGATGCAGTGGACCCACAGATTGCTCATGAATTATTAAGGAACTTGTCTGTTCCAGCTTCTAATATTTTAGGCTAACTAGTGGTTTCTGAAAAGAAATACAAGATCCTTTAAGTGAACATGGAAGTTGAGAGAACTATGTCTTATCCTTTCCTTACCCATTTGGGACTAAAACGGTTAGAAGAAAGCTTCCCTCACACCCTTTTTCTCTACCTCTAGATCAGTTGGTATCTGTTAAGTCTGATAAGACCACGAACAAGTATTATTTGCAACACTATGGTCACAGAAACAAACGTTGGTAATATGAATTTAGTTAACCGATTATTATTTACTCGGTACTTTCTATATGTTAGACACCGCGAGAGTTGTTTGTCTTTGGAGACAAAATGCATAGCTCCCTACGCAGCTCAAGTTGGTCTCAAACTGGTGGTCCTCCTGCCTCAGCCTCCAGAACGCTGGGATTGCAGGTGTGCGCCACCACGCCCAGCTGACACCAGCCTCTGTTCTCCACAAGCCCCCAATAAAATGAGAGGCATGAAGAGCTACATAAATAATTTTTGTGCAAGACCAGTTTGATATCTCCAACCACAGAAGAACAAACAGTCCATTACAGTGGCTACAGGCACAGGCTCAGGCAGCAGGCTGTCTTAGCTGGAATTCTGGTTCCACCCATCACTGTCTATGAGACCCTAACAAGCCACTCATCTTTCTCTGTGTCAGTTTCTTCACCTGTAAAATGGGGACAATAATGGTATCTAATTCACGGGGCTGCTGGGAGAATTAAATATGGCACAGATGGAAATATTATTCTTGGTATCATTATTACTAGCATATGAGGTAAGCATGGGCTGACTTTATGACCATAATAAGGACTGGGGAAAGCAATCCAGAGAAATGGAATTTGTGGCCAAGTTTTAAAGAATGGAAAGGATTTTAGTTTGCCGTGAAGGGAAAGAAGGGTATTTCACAAGTAGGGATTCACCTGCAAAGGCCTGGAGGTAGGCAAGAAGAGAGTTGGTGGCAGGAGAGTGGGCTGGTGGTGTGGCACAGTGGCAGGCATCTGAGCTGTTGGCACAGGGGGTACAGAAGTAACAGAGAGGCACAGCAGGCTGGGATCCGACGGCAGGACCCATTTGAAAGCCAGGCTAAAGAGTTGAACATACCCTACAGGCAGCAACAGCCTGAGCAGCAGGATATCACGACGGTTAAAAATATGACTGAGGTCTGAATTTTGTCTCCAACCTCTTACGAGCCATGTGACCTTGGACCTCTTTGGTCTCACCTGTGAAATCTGTTGCAGTGAGGACTGAGTGAGTGTTTATATGGAAACCGCTTAGAACAGTGCCTGGCACATCGTGACACATATACATGTTTGCTATTAAAAGATCAAACATCGGCCTGCAACACCTCTCCTGTCATCCTGAAACAGCCCTTCAGAAAATTATCAGCAGTTGGTGTTGGTAATGATGCAGTCAAGGATATGAGACTACTAACCCACTGTTCAAAAATCACCACTGTGAAGATACACGCTGTCTTTTTACAAGCGTTCCCACGCGCCATGAAAAAATTTTAACTCAAAGACACAAGTCAAAACCAGCACTAAGCTTACACACATACGTTTCTACACACACACACACACACACACACACACACACACACTCCCTCTCTCTTCTCTCTCTCTCTCTCTCTACACTAGGTGATATGACTCTGAGTTAACCTAGACTTTATCAGAGCTCTGTGGTCGAGAGGCAATGTGGCAAAATGTGCCACTTATGAGAACATGGGTCTGTGCTAACTTTGAACAATGGCCAAGGCAATGGGAAGGGCATGAGCTGAACGTCGCCTCGTGGCAACACTTACCTCCAGATCCATCCTTGACTCTAGGTCCTTCTGGCTTGGCCTCAGACATGATGTTTGCATTGGCATTATTCTCCATCTCAACCACAAAGTCTCTGTCCTCTTCAAACTCAGGGTGGCTAAAGATCCAATCCAGGGCTCTTTCCAGGTTATTATTCTAATAACATGAAAACATTTTATAACACTTCCAGGCCCCAGATAGGGCAAGAGGCTGAACTCATTGGTCCCAAGAGTCCCTGAGTGAGCAACTCTGCCCCTGCACATTCCCTGTCCCTGTCCGTGAGATGTGCACATTCGCCTGGCCTTCTGCAAGTCTCCTGCTCAAGGCCTGAAACTGGTTTCACTGGAAAACAGCTCTGAGCAGTAGACTGGCACGCCAAAGCCCCCATCAGTCTTAACTCAGCACTTCTGCAGGCTGTGGCTAAGGCTGATAATGATAACTGCCCAACACCAAAGGGAATGGCATTTAAGTGAATACCACAGGGAATGGCATTTGTTAAGTGCAGCCCTTTCTCCAGCCACAGTCCTCACATATACTACCTTCTCTACCCCTGCAAGGCAGAGGAGTGTCACTGTAGGTCCCAGGTTAGCATCCCCTCCCTAAATGTTGGCAGGATGGCTAAATTATAGCCAAAACGAGATCAATGCCTTGGTTGGGGGTGGTGGTAACTGAGCTCCATGCAGTTCAAACCAATCCACCATGAAAACCCCTTCCATGTTCCCCTGTGTATAATATCACTGGTGGGCTAAAGAATTTGCTCAGACATAGCCAGCAGCACCAATGGAAGAAACTGTTAGGCAAATAAAATAAGTGGGGCATAAGAGGGAGGGAAAGAAACTCTGGCTGACAGATTTTGAGCATTTTAAAGGAAAACAGATCATTCCAGCCACACTCCCAGGAGATAGTCAAGAGCCACTGTGGCCTCAATAACCCTTGAAGGCATCCCATCGGACAAACAAGAAGGGCCTGGCTGCGGATATCCACTCAAAAATGTGTTATGATGGGGCAAGGAAGGGTGGGTTTTAAAAAAAAGTATTTCTTCTGAGCATTAAACAGCTGTCTACGCTGTTAGAGGAAGGGCTTCCATCTACCCTCTAGTTTCATGGTCCCATCTGTCCTGATGTATCAGGATGTTTATAACTATCAGAAGAACCTTCTCTGTGCAGAAACAGCAGCAGAGAACCCCAAGTTGCCATCTGGTCTTCTAGGATGACTTTCGAGAGACATTCACCCAGGGTCTGTATATCAGAAAAGCATGATTTCTCCTAAAGAACTGTCTTGTTGAACAGGGAACCCCATGCATCCCTGTCTTCTCTAAGGCCACAGCAAGCTGCAAGTCAAATCTGTGAGCCTAGCTACAAACATTCAGATGATTTGGTGCTTCCTGCAGCTTGGCATCCTGCCCCAGCTTTATCATCTCCTCATACTCAAATTCCCTGTATGATTCCCCCTATCATTCAGTTTGGCTTTAAATGCCCTATGTGCAAATAAGTCTCTAGGGGCCATGGTGGGATACAGTCAGACTAAGATGATTCAAAAGGATCAAAGGACATGGGGAATCTCAGCTGCTACTGACAGCAATACAAGGCTCCCCCAGCTAGGGTCAGGGTGTATGCACACACACACTCTCTCAAGCTCACCGTTGCTCTTAGTGCCTGCACAGCCTGACTTCGCTGGAATCCCATGGAGGTGATGATAGCTACAATTTCCTCTGGAGGTTGGTTGTCCAATCCAGTAGCACCAAATATAGAGGCTCTAGCAGATGCTGCTCCTCCATAACCAGGCATGGTCAGCGGTTCAGCAAAATCTGAGGAACATGACCACACTCAATCCTCTCTTTTTCTTTTGTTTTCTTCCTCCCCATTGGTCTCAAAACAGACAATGCCTTACAAAGTTACAATAATCAAGACAGCCTGAGTCTGGCAAAAGGTTAGACATTTAAATCAATTCAATAGAATAGAGTTCAGAGCTGGGCGTGGTGGTGCATGCCTGTAATCCCAGAGGCTCAGGAGGCACAGGCAGGAGGATCACAAGTTCAAGACCAGAGGCAGTCTGTATAACTTAGCAAGACCCTGTCTCAAAAAGTAAAAAAAACGGGCCAGGAGTGCAGCTTAGTGGTCCAGCACTTATAAGGCATGCAAGCGCAAGGTCCTGGGTTCAATCCCCAGTACCGGAAATAAATTAAAAAAAAAAAAAAAGAATAGAGAGTTCAGAAATAAGCCCAAATATTTATGGTCAATTGATTTTCAACAAGACCATTTAGTGGGGAAGGGATATCTTTTCAACAAATGATGCTGGAACAACTGGCTATCCACATACAAAATAATGAAGTCAGATCCCCTACCTCACACCATAAACAAAATTAACTTACAATGGATCATTGACCTAAAAATAGGGGCCACAGCTATAAAACTTTTAGAAGGAAATATAGGAATAAATCTTTGTGACATTAGGTTAGGCAACGATTTC
>VMDO01012072.1:32769-63883 GCA_007922755.1 Pedetes capensis | reverse complement strand
TGAGAAAATAAGGAGCATCATGTTGATATAATATAATATACTATTTACCCAAGAAAATCCAAGCTCCTTTTAAATTATTTGTATATTCCAGCTAAATATTTTTTAAAAAAATACTTTACTGGAGGTCCTTGAGCTCCAACTTCTCCTGGTTCTCCCTGGTCACCTTCTTCCCCCTAAAAAGCAACAGAGAAAAACACAACTGTTACTTTAGCAAATAGATATAGAAATAGGGTCAGTCTAGCTCAGTGCATTTTAAATTCATTTGGCACCCCCTGAATTGTTCTACAATGCTTTCTTATATTATTTTATATGGATAATCCATATTAATTATAGGATAACAGAAAATACATACAAGTATACAAATAAAGCCACCCAGATTCCCCCATTCAACCATAAATAATAGTAATATTTTATATGCTGTTCTTTTAAGTGTTTCTAATGGGAGAGAGGAAGAGAAAAAGAGAGAGAAGAGAAAACATATGTGTACTCTTGTTCCAAGTGTGTGTCTGTGTGTGTGTTGGGGGGTGTATTATAAAGAAAATGTGATCTTACTATGTAAACTTTTCTATAATATGTAAATATTCATCTGTAGCCACTAAATACTCATTTTCCTTACCTTGTGTCCTTGTCTTCCTGGTTCACCAATTTCTCCTTTAGCCCCTTTATGACCCTAATGAACACAAAAATATATAAATAAATACAAATGAATAAAATTGTATTGAGACTGGCATCAAAGTAGTCAGAAGACTCATAAAGTGCTCTTGCTATCCTAAATCTGTGTCAACATGCTAGTAAGAGAAAGGTTATGTCACAAAGAAAATTACTGCTTTAAATAAACTAACAGCACCTTCTATATTACAAGACCACTCTATATAATAAATATTTGTTGTTGTTAGGTGCCATCAATTCATTCCAACTCATAGCTACCCTATGCTCAATACAACAAAACACTCTCCAATACTGTGCCATGCCCAGCACTACTATCGGTGCTTCTCTGCTATTCATAGGGTTTTCAACGGCATATTGTTTCAGGAGTGGGCTACCAGGTCCTTCTCCCTATCCTGCAGCACCTAGTATTCCCAGATGATCTCCCATCCAAGGACTAACCGGGCCAACCCTGCTTAGCTTCCAAGATCAGGTGGGATCAGATGCTAGGGTACTATGTCTGCAGATATAATAAATATTAATTTTAGTAAATGGGAAAATATTGTTCTAGAATAACAAATATGCTGTGACCCAGTTCAGCAAATGATTTATTGATAACTGCCCATTGTTCCTGAGGTCCCTATTTCCCCAGCTCCCTCTCAGAGTTGGGTTAGGAGCATTAAGTCTTCTGCAGCACTGGTAACTTTTAAGAAGTCACGCCCCTGACCCAGCTCTCTCCTGCTCTCTGAAGTCTCCCGTAAAACCCCTTCCACCTGCTCTCTACCCACCTCCTTCGTGGGTAAGAAGTTGACTTGCCCAATGTACAGCTTTCTGCCTCTTCCTGTGTACGGTGGCAAGAGCAAAAGGAAAGTGCTAAAGGGCAGTAAACAAAGGCTGCATGGCCTGAAGAGAAGATCCCTCTCTTTCTTGTCAGGCCACCTGTTCTAGGCTATGTGTGCTGAAGGCAGTGACCTGAGGCAAACTGTGAGACAAGCATTCCAAAACTGAACTGATTATAACTTTCATACCTCCTCAAGTCTTTTGGAAAAATCAAACACTAATCCAGGCCCAAATCTATAGTTGAAGGAGCCCACCAAAACTACCATTAGAGGAAACCCCAAAGAAAGCTAGTACCTTAGGACTTCCAGATCATTATGGAACCCCCAGGGTCTAGAATTTCACAAAATCACTTTAGATACAGAGACTAGAGAGAAAAAAACATTTATCCTCAGCATTCAGCATTTAGTTTTTATTTTTATGAAAGATTTTGAACTAATTATGATGGCAGGGTAAGAGAAAAATACTCACAGCAAAGTATCTTTTCCTGCTTATTTTGCACAATTTTTCCATTTTTTAAATGAAACGCTCTCAAATACATGATGTGTACAGTCTCTCCTCATACTCCCACCACTACCTCTTCCCTAGGAGGCAAACTCTGGCCTTGATTTAGTGTTCTACAGCCTCTCTGTCCAATGAATATTCCTGGCATTTCTTCTCTGAACTGCAGAAGCATTCTGTAATTAAGCATCTGTGTCTAGGAGCCACCTGGAATTTCCAGACTGAATTTGCCCCATAGACTAAGCAAGCAGAGCTTGACTAATCCATCCAAGTGAGGTCTCTGCGCCAAGTACAGTACTTAAAGAAAATGCTTCATTTTTTTCTGTGGGTAATAGCCTCAAAAATAAAATAATGAAATTATTTTCTTACCCTCATGCCTGGTGGGCCTGGATATCCAGAGCGACCTGGTGGGCAGGAATTGGGACACTGCCAGAGAGAGAGAGAGAGGAAATAAACTAGAGTCCCTATTTTGTGACAAGGTGGAATTTTTTTTAAATGAATCTGCCTATAGAACCCCAACACAATTAGGGTCATTACATAACTGAATTTCCCTTTCCTTTTTATTTATTTATTTGGTTTTTTTTGAGGTACTTGGAGGTTGAACCCAACATTTGCACAGACTTAGCAAGTGCTCTACCACTAGGCTTCTTCCCTAGCCCATTTTTTGGCTTTTTATTTTGAGTCAGGGTCTCGCTAAGTTATAAAGGCTGCTTCTGGGCTCAAACTCATGATTCTCCTGCCTCCACCTCCTGAGTAGCTGGAATTAGAGGTGTGTGCCACCATACCCAGTATTTCATTTCATTTTAAATTCAGACATATTTCAAGTTTACAGAAAAGTGTAAAAAATACAACAAATACCTTCCCATGTATTTATTATCTTGATTTAATAAATATTAATATTTTGTCATTTTAATTTCATATCTAATGTATAAATAAATAAAATGTTTACAGACAGTGGGTTGTACAATGACTGGATATATTTTCTTCCCTCTCCACTGGAATGTCTCCATCCTGAGGTTCACACTTCCTTGCCAAATGAGCCAAAATTGCATTTAGTGCCATTTGCAACCATTGTTTCACTGCTAACCTATCCATGAAGTATCTCCTAAAATTGGGGTACTCTAAGTGAAAAGCCCACCTTAGTCTTAAAATAAAAAGCTTATAGGGAAATGAAGATATTTCTATAATAAATAAATAGTTACAGCACATGCAAGCCATCAGTCTACTGGTGCTGTAGGTAGCTCTGCCATGTGAGTATATAACACAGAAGCACAGTATACTTCAGACAGATCATTTTAAAGACAACTCCTCTAAGGACTACATGGCCTTTGAATTAAAACTATATTTTGTTCAAAGAAAAACATCTTACCAGTGGATCTCCATCATGAAAGCCAATCGTTCCCTAAAGTAAATAAAATATTAACATTAAGATTATAACTAATTAACTAACTCAAACCTGCTAATAATAGAAAGTCTTTCAGGTGAAAATATAGTAAGTATATTTGTTTCATAAAATACAAAGAATAAATAACAATAAATAGTATGCTAATATTCTAAAGACCTGTCTTATATTCCTTTTGGAGACTTCTAAACTGCAATAGTTTATTTCTTGGGTGAGGGAAAGGAGGTTAAGGGGAGATGAAATAAGAGGCCAAATAGGAGAAATAGAGAACTCTGACAAATTTTTTTAATGTATTATCTCCTGCTTATACTTCTATTTTTAACTCTGTTTCTGTGAAAACCTTAGTAAAAACTAGTTCACTTAAAAATTCTTTTATATATTAAAGTTTTGAACATTTGAGAAATCACAAGTGTCAAAGACTTCAAACGAGTGACACTTGATCTGTGAAAACAAGTTTTTAAATCAGTGTGATTCGTTTACTTTTCTGTTCTGAGTGGATGAAAAATTGGTAGCCATTTTGAAAGTGTAGAACAATGACTCAATTAATAGGCACTCCCAGGCCCTACTCTCACAAATTTATGCCACAATAACTTACACTGGGTCCTGGAGGTCCAGGGGGTCCAGGTGGTCCTCTTTTCCCAGGGTCACCCTAAGTCATTTGAAAATGGTGATACAGTGTTTATATAAGTGTTAAAACACAGTACATAAAACCAGCAAGGCATACCAGAATAGCATTACTAAAAATCCCCACAGAGCTCAGCCATGCATAGGCCTGTCACCAAAATCCAATTAGTTCTACAAAACCAGGAATAATAATAAGGAGTTCTAGTTTCACCATGGTATAAAACAAAACAAAGGGAGACATACAAGTTGGGGGAGGCAGGTAAAACCAATTCTTCTTTATAGGATAATCACTTTACTCTAAAAACAAATCACTTTATTCTGAAATCCTACAAGTTTTTCTAGTTGATTTACACAGGAACCAGAGCAGCCAAGACTGCTGTTGTCATCCAGCTAACTAGAACAAAAGAAAGCTTGCACCCGGCGGGAAGCTCAGGAGTGGCAGGTTAATCTCTGCAGTGCCTGAGTCTAGCTGCTGCTGTCAAGTTAGTCTGTCACCTGGTCTGTAACTGCACTCTTGGAACAGACAGAAAAGCAAGGGTGAGTAAATTGAAATAAGACATTCAAATGAAAGTGAGTTCCAATTACTCTTAACAACCAATGTTTTTACTCTTGGCGTGTTTTCTTTCTTGATGTTCTACCATAGAAGGTCGGAAGTACCTTATACTTATTTTAAACATAAAATCATTTCATGTTCATTGGTTTAGTAAATAGATTTGCAAATAGTAAGCACATATAGAAAAGAAAGGTGCATAATATCAGGCTCTTTCCATCAATGAGTTTATAATTACCTACCTCCTCATAACATCAATACTTGAACATTTTTTAGTCTTTACTGAACATCCACATGAAGTATTTTTTAGCAGCAATTTGTTCCATAAAGTTCAGCTTCTTCATATTTAAAGTTAAATTCTGGTTACAATTTAACGGTCCTGATATAAACATATATGGTAATGACTTTCAACTATTTATTATTTCATGTGGAAAGTCTAATGCAAAAGCCACTGGACTCCAATCCTGGCTGAGAGGCAATAAAATGGAGGTGACATTCCCTTACTTGACACTCAGTCTGGAAATCAGAAAGAAGTGTTTAGCTGAAAACTCTGGGAAAAAAATTTTTAATTCACTGTGTAAATCTGAAGTAACATTTTTATCTATCATCATCAAGATTGCCAACTGGAACAAAATTTATCTGCCATTTTTGGATTTGCAGGAGGAAGTATATATTTAGGATAATTCGTCTTCACCAGAGACACCTTCTATTACATTGGCATTGTTTATCAAAGTGTTCTGTGGTACTCACGATAGGTCCTACACGGCCAAGCTCTCCAGGGAGTCCTGCTGGCCCAGGAGGACCCTGAAGTCAACATATCAAAGTGACAAGATGATTTACAAACATTTTTACAGTCTATCATAAATTCTATCAAATATGATAAATAACTTAGAACTATGTATCTGTGTTAGCTTTGGTTTCCAACAAGGTAATAACTCATTTGTCCAAACTTTAAGTATTTAAAATGGAACAGAAATTTCCAAAATTGATAAGTATTTTTCTTAGCAGAGTAGGGGTGTTATCATTAGTAGGCACTTAAGATTATATAGGTAACACCTTTAAAACTGTGATATCAACCATTTTTGTAGGCTACATAAAAATAAATGATGAAATGATACATACAGGGGGTCCAGGAATACCACGGCCCTAAAAGATTAAAATAAAAAAATGTTTATGGCATGTGGTTTATCCGTAGTACAAATATAGACACAGATATAACTTGCTTTGAAAATAAACCATAAACTCTTAACACTAAATAAGCATATGATGTTCATTCTCAAGAAAGCACTGGCTAATGGAAAACATAATTCTGCTTTGAAAGGAAGCAGAAGCTTGTTTCAGCTCCTCAAACAGTGCTTTGGTATCTATGCTAACCAGTAGTATTTTTCTAACTATTTATAAAGGAAAACAAAGTAGAGAAGCCATCTATCCTTGCCCTCAAGAAAACCTACCGTCACTCACAAAGAGGCACATCACAACCAAACAGTTTAAAGATTGTATTCGTTTGTAAAGTGCACAAGAAAGCTACATTAAAGACAGCATAGCTTTATAGTTTATAATAAATGATATTTAGAAATTCCCCAACCAAGCTCCTGGCACAAAGAGGGAGGGGGAAAAAGGGTCAGAAACATATCTCCCTTTTGATGAGTAGGATTATATTTCCAGACACTAAATATAGATTTTGAAAATAAACTGGTATTACTTCTGAAGTAACCTATAAAGGAATCCTAACTGAATATGCTAAATTTGTTTTTTGTTTTGTTTTGTTTTCCTTTTTGTTTTTATTTTTGCAGTTCTAGGGGGCTGAAACCAGACCTCACATATACTTTGCAAGTGCTCTACCACTCGGCTGCACCCCCAGTCCCTTTCGGATTTTTTATCTTGAGACAAGGTCTTGCTAAATTACGCACGCTCAAATCTGTGACCTTCCTGCCTCGACCCCGCCCCCCCCCAGTCTCTGGGATTATAGGAATGTGCCACCACGTCCAGTGCTAAATTTGATTTTAAAGCTAATCATTCTATATCACTCTCCTTTACCCTTTATCAGCACCAGACTACATATAATCAAGGATTAAAACCACATTTTACTAATCTTCCTAGAGCCAACTCCAAGCACAGGATTTACTATATAACAAACTCTAACAATATGCTTGTTGAACTAAAAACTGAATATTAGCCTCCTAGAATCCCTCCTCTCCCTCTCTCTCTCTCTCCCTCTCTCTCTCTCTCTCTCTCTCTCTCTCTCTCTCTCTCTCTCTCTTTCTGCTTTCCAATTTCAATTTTTGCCCCTTGGGATTTCTCATTATTCTTTTCTCTCCTACTATGACTTGAATAGTTTTTATTTGCAGCTATCTGTGGTACCACATTCATGTTGCTTTTTTAAAATATCCACGAACATCCCATGCAATCAATGCAAATCCTCTGATAAAATTATTATTTCTGACTGTTTAGGCAGCCAAAACAAGTTAGAAAGTCACATAGTCAGTATGCCTTAATAATAAGTGGGGTTTTTCAAGTCATTCTTTGAAACATTACTCTTATTTGAACATTTTAAAATATACATCAATTTGGGAAATGAAAGCAGCATTATGATGAAAATACCAAAGAAATCAATAAATTATTTCATTATCAGAACCTAAATGTCTGGCAAACATCACTAAATATAAAAAAAGGAAATTCTATAAAATGTTAGGATCTGAGTTGAAAATATGAAAGGCAGGCCATCATGCTACCCACTTCTGAAAATATGCTTATAATGGAAAAGTTGGCAGATGTTTAAATATGGCAAAGAAAAATATGGCAAAGTAAAAATAGGGGGGAGGAGAAAAATACAGACTGACAATAGCAAAAGAGGAACAAAGAGCAAAATCAAAAAGTACCCTGAGAACCTAGTCATCTTATATACACAAATAACACATATCTGCCACCTTGTGCAATGTAGGAAAAGGCTAGCCAAGGAACCAGTGAGGTGACAGTATCTCATTAATTAAAATTTCATTAGAGGTAAAACCAGTCATGAAGAAAGTAGTGTGATGAATGATCTAAACATTGAATACTTAGATTTGCTATTGTTAGGCAAGAAATATTTTCTAGCAACGCGGTACACAGGAAGTTGTCTACTGAGAAATACCACCCGCAAACAGACATATTTTATACTGTATAGTAAATTTCTCCAAAATTTTTCTACTCACAGTACGAACACTTACCATACCAGATAACTTATAGATGCTTTGTCATATGTATGTAGAAAACTGCACTGAATTTTTTTCACGCTAGAGGAATTTTACCTAAAGATAGATTTTCAATTCTGTTGCTTTAATGTACTCACTGGAAATCCACGAGATCCAGGCACACCAGGTTCTCCCTAAAAATAAAAACAGCTTCACTATCCTTAGCTTTCTGTAGTATGAATAGGTAAATATGCAAATTGCATAAATATTGAAATCACTAAAACATCCCATCTTGGTTTGTTTAAACATAATTTTGGTTGAAAAAGCTGATTTGGAGTATTCTATTTGATTTGCACACTTTTTTTTTTTAAGTATTTTAGTTGATCTGCAAATCAGCAATCAACACAAGGTTGCTAACTTACTTTTTGTCCCCTTGGTCCCACAGAGCCAGGGGATCCATCCGGTCCTGTTAATCCCTAACAAAGCAAAATAATGGTGTTAGACCTATCATAACATTCTTAAGCAAACCACTGAACAGAAATCTTTCATTTCATTTATTAACTATCTGAAGATCATTACATATGTATAATGCAAATATCTATAAAGTGATGCTTTCCTATGCTCTTATTCAAAGGTAACATTTAGCATGAGATCTTCTTGCTATTTGTTTTCTGTTGAAAAAACATACCTTATTTCTAACGTTTGCTAACAGCTTCATGTGTCACAAGATTCAATAATCCAGTGTTTTCTTCTCTGCTTTGAGAAAATGCAACATAAAAATTACTGTGTTCTAACAGCTAAATCTGATGGGTCTTGGCTCTGCTATTCACCCATGTTGATGTACCTCCTTTACTTCAATTATAAAATAAAAATACCATGTGTGTCTCTATCTATAGGATGTTGTTGTTGTTGTTGTTGTTGTTGTTAAGTGCCGTGGAGTCAGTGTCCAACTCATAGTGACCCTATGTACAACAGGTGAAACACTGTTGATAGTGCTTCTCCGCTATTCATAGGGTTTTCAATGGCTGATTGTATTTACAAGTGGGTTGCCAAGTCCTTCTTCCAAGCCTACAGTACCTGGTGTTTCTAGGTGGTCTCCTATCCAAGTAAAAACCACCCTCCAACCCTGCTTATCTTCCAAGATCTAATGGGATTGGGCTCCATACTGGAATGGCTACAGGCCTATATTGTTGTTGTTGTTGTTGTTAGGTGCCCTCGAGTCGGTATCCGACTCATAGCGACCCTCATAGGGTTTTCAATGGCTGACTGTTTCGGGATTGCCTTGGGAGTGGATTGCCAGGTCCTTCTCTGCAGGCCTATCTATAGGATAACAATATTATTTTTACATTATCATCTTTAGCAAAAATGACTCCAGTTAAGTATATGTATGCAACTGGCTATGTACAAATTAAGCCTCGTATTATAAAGCACATTTATAACTATCATCCAATATTAACATACTCATTCTCATTGTCTCTACTTATACTTACTTTATATCATTCTTAAGATAATATAGATGTGAAAGCATGATAATACTACATGTACACCTGCATTTCCACATTTGGTGAAAATGAATTTTTAATTTTTAATTTGTTTTTTCTCTTTGTTCTTTGATACTTTCAGATGTTGTCATCTACAATGTAATCTTGAAATTGTACCTTCCTAAAGATAAATAGATGTACATATGTGTGTGCATACATATTCATACATAAATACTTTTTTATTTTTTTCTCTTTTTTATTGGAAATTTTTAATGTTCACCTTAATGTGATTCATTCTGATATGCTTTTCATTGTGATATTTCCATATATGCATTTTGTTGTACATTATTCATATAGGCTCCCCCTTACCCTCTTGTATACTTCCCCCCATCCCACCCCTCCTGAAAGACTTCTCTACCATTTACTTGTCTTTTTATGGTAATATTTTTCTATTTATCCTTGGGTCCAGTTCTGTTTAAGATAGAAACTTTTCCTGCAGTGAACTTTCTTTTTACTTTGTCAGAACTATTACATGCATTTTCTAAACTATCTATAATAATACCATTCTTAGCTTTTTTTCTTTTATTATGATCCAACCTTTGTACAGGATTTTTTCCTTCTTATAATTTTGATTCAGCTCCCACATATGAGTGAGAATATGTGGTGTTTCTCTTTCTGAACTTGTGTTCATTCACTTAAAATAATTTTCTCTAATTCCATCCATTTTGCTGCGAATGGCCTTATTTCATTTTTTTATGAATATCTTATAAAATCTTTCTATTATCAAGATTTTGAAAAAGGGTCAAACAATATTAATTGAAGGATAGATCTATTGAAAATATGACAGCCCTATTTTAAAATGGGGACAGGAATTTAGGTCAGTTGGTAGAGCACCACTCTGCAGTCTCTGAGGTCTAGCACTGCCAAAATGGGAGAAGAACATGGCAGTCCACTCCCAAGGTAATCCTAAAACAATCAGTCATTGAAAACCTTATGAGAGTCACTATGAGTTGGATACAACTCGATGGCACCTAACAACAAGAACATTTTTAAATGGATTATCAAAATTCATACGTCAGAGTCTACATAAATCTCAATAACATTATTTGCATGTAATTCATATAAAAACTAGTTCATTGTCCACCACTTTACATGTATCTACCTCAATTTTTTAATAACTCAAAAAAATAGAAAGAAAATTAATTGAAAATGTTGATTACTGGAAATGTGTCAAAGAAGAGAAATATTAAACACATGCAAAAGAATTTTTGACAGACTGTCTTTGATTTTCAATTGCCTAGCCTAATTCCAATACTATAATTTGGGAACAAGGCCCAATATAATTAGTTGCTACACATCAATTATAATAGAATGCTTACTTTCATATTTTAGTAAAGAAACCACCTATCCAGGAGCACTCTCTGGAAGCACACATGACACATAAATTTTAGAAACCTCAAGGCACATTTAACTAATGGATCCCCTAATTCCCACTTACTCTATAGACCCTCCAAGACCAATCCTAGTCACTTTTCATACATACAATCAAACGTTGTTCAATCCATGGCTGGAATAACATATAACCCTACAGGACAATAACTACTGTATTTGCTAGGATTTCAGCAGCAATATAATAAAGCAGAACCAAAGATGGTTGGATTACCTCGAGGCTTTTCCCAAGTCACTTCATATTTAAAATGCCTTGTATAGGACATGATAAATTATGTCTATCATTGGAAGTTCTTTTAATTAAATTGAAAATGGATTCTGGTGTCTGATGTTACAAAGTAAAGTCTGTTATGAAATAACTATGTAGAAAAAAAATAAGTTCTGAGAAGACAAGGCTACATGTCCATTACATTTCTAGCACATTGCTCCTGGAATCTAACATACTCAGTATATTATTATACCAAACATAACTAGTTTAGGTTAGTCTTTTAGGTGAAAGGATATTACACTTGTCCTTCTAAGTCCTCTTTATTTGGGGCTCAAAACCTGAACTCTGCTACTGAGTAGCTTAACTGTTAGGCTGTTAGGTGCTGTCAAGTCGGTATCCGACTCATAGCGACCCTCATAGGGTTTTCAATGGCTGACTGTTTCGGGATTGCCTTGGGAGTGGATTGCCAGACCCTTCTCCCATAGCTTAACTGTACAGTGTTCTAAATGATGTTCTAAATGCTGTTGTACAGTGTTCTAAATGCTGTTCCTTTCAGATAAGTTCCTGCAAACAAACAAACAAAATCTAGATATTAAACACAGCACTATATTTCTTGGCATCCTCACATTTCTTCAATACCTATTAGTAACAACACTGACCTTTCAGAATAATTTCTTAACCTACTATCTCAGGCATAAAACATCTGCCAGGGATAAAAGTTATATGCACTCAGAGATTACAAATCACTCAAGATCTTGACTATAAGATGGAGCATAATTTAACTATAATTCTTAAACTTAATTCTAATTCTTCTTTTCTCTCTCACATTCTATAAAAAAGAGTAAAACACTGTTTACAGACTTTTCTGATTATGTTTCAACAAATAGCAAATTCAAGAATACCTCTATTGATTTTTATTCATGATAATAACCCAGTTGTCATTTGTATACAAGGTTATAACCAAGCTCTGATGTCTCTAATTTTACATGTCCAGAAGGCAAAAGAAGAATCATTTTGAGAGACAGATTTGAAATATAAGTATACACACTCAAATACACACAGAAAAACACAATTTTCAAAATCCAATTTGCAATAAAATTCTCTAAATCTTATCTCAAAGAAATTATAGAGGAAAATATCACTAGTGGCAGAGAGAATTGCCTTCATATGGATGTTTATGGAACAAATTGCATATGGGATAATATTAAAGCTGTGTTCTGAACTTTCATGCTGCTGTTTGTCAGGGAATACCAGTCCTGTATTCCCTGTTCCCTCATATCCTTGCAGTATTCCAACAGTTCAGCTAATAAGAATCAAGACATACTTATAACAAGCACAGTGGCTATGACTCTTAACCTGTTCTGCCAAAAATCCATGCAACATAGGAAATAAATTTTGCACTGTGTTTCTTTCAGATTCTTTTAAACATCATCCAATTAACCACTTTTTATCATTTAAAAAAAAAACTTTGCAATGAAACAGAGCTAAAGTCAAAATGATTAGAAGTTTGAGATCCTCAGGTTCACTACCAAGAAAGGACTTCAAAAGATTTCCAATTTGTTTAATTACCCTATGGCCAGACACAGACTGTAAACTCTAATCTAGTTACTGTTTCATTATTCTCAAAATGTCCATTCTCAATTACAGTAAAAGATCTGTTGTTGTTGTTAGGTGCCGTAGAGTCAGTATCTGACTCATAGCAACCCTCATAGGGTTTTCAATGGCTGAGTGCTTCGGGATTGCCTTGGGAGTGGATTGCCAGGCCCTTCTCCCATTTTTGTGGTGCTGGGAATTGAACTCAGGTCCTCAGAGACTGCAGTGCAGCGCTCTACCCACTGAGCTAAATCCCAGCCCGTAAAAGATCTATTTAATGTCAAATCAACCATAGAGCGATATAAGAAAACTTTTCAGTTCCAGAAGTTCTAAGTTGCTCCAAATCAAAAGTTGGAGGATTAGAAATGTCAATATTTATAAACAACTATAAAATATCAATTATGAATGATTTTAATACCCATTGAATTATCCATATCATTCTTGGTTGGTAACTTAGGTATAAAAATTCACTGTCACTTTTCTCCTTTTTTCTTTCCAATTATTTATCTATTAAGAACCTCTTTTGCATCTGCATGAGGCAGACCTAGAGAGCTTAAAAAAATACAAGGAATATGGATTCTTTTGCTGTCTTAGCCACTAAGTAACTCTGGGTTCTTCAGAGAACCACTTGTTCTTATAACTATTCCATTTCGTTATCTGTGGAACATGGCCTCAAGCCAATCTACTTTCCAGGTTATTGTAAGCCTAAAGGAAGTGATATTGGTGACAATGTTTGAAGAAAAAGTGCTAAACAAATGCATACCATACTTAGTGTCTCCTTTAGATCTAAGAAATGCCTAAAATACTGGCATACATGTGGATTTCCTTCCCCCTCTCTCACTTCCTCTCTCTCTCTCTCTCTCTCTCTCTCTCTCTCTCTCTCCCTCCCTCTCTTATCTCCCTCTTCCTTCTCTCTTTTTTGTTCTACTTTCCTCCTCTCACTTAAGAGACTGACTCAAGGTCTTCATCAGTTTCTTCATGAGGACCATTCAGGTCCAAAGTTCAGTGATCTAAGATGCCTTACTTTTTAACACCTTTTATTATTTGAAATGTCCTTTGTTTTGAACTAGGGGACTCTAAATACAGGCAAAGAGGAAAAAATAGTACGTTTTTACATTGTTGTTGTTAGGTGCCGTCAAGTCATGTCCGACTCATAGTGATCCTCATAGGGTTTTCAATGGCTGATTGTTTCGGGATTGCCACGTCCTTCTCCCATTTTTGTGGTACTGAGACTCGAACCTGGGACTTCAGAGACTGCAGAGCAGCACTCTACCGACTGAACTAAATCCCAGGCCCATGTTTTTACATAGTACTTATCTAAATTTCAAAGTGCTTTCATCATGTGTTGATGCAAAATTTCAGTAGAAGTAGAGAAATTTGTGAAACAAACATTACGGTATGAGGTAAAGAATTTGTTGAACAAGGTGCAAAAGCACTATTAAGCTGAGGGACTAGCTGGGCACAGTAGCACACACCTATAATCCTAGTATTTGGGAGGCTGTGACAGGAGGATCCTGAGTTTGCTACATAGCAAGACCTAGTCTCTAAATAAACAAACAAACAAATGAACAAAAAACTGAGAGACAGGTAAGTCTAGCAGTTGTCTGAAATTATATCATAGCTTAGTTGCAAAACAAGACTTCAAATGACTGGTTTGTATTTCAATGACCAAATAAGCTTTTCAAATTTAATCAGAAATTTTCTTTTCATCCAAAACAAAAGGTTTGTTGAAGTTACAATGCAACTTAGAAATATATTCAACTTGTATTAGGTAGGCTATCAGTTTATTTGATGGCCTTGAATTTAACAGACATTTTTATTATGGTATATGACAATTTCAAGTAATTCAGTTTCACAGAGCTTAACAGCCAACAAGTTATATAATTTCAGTTTGTATTATCCAAATATGAGTTCAATATTCAGTTTCCCAAATATTAGTTACAGGTACCCCACGCACTGCCACTTTGTATGTACAGAAAATTAAAGCAGGGCCTTTGAAACGTAAAACAAAATATATTTCCTAAAGCTCTAAATGATACAGAAAAATGCCCTCATTATGGTAATCCTGAAAGAAAAGTATGGCTTAATAACAGCTAAAATCCAGCTATCTTTTTCTCTCAAAATAAAGGATCTGCAGGGAAATACAAATCAAAACTACATGGAAATTCCATCTCACCCCAGTCAGAATGGCTATCATGAAGAAAACAAACAACAAATGCTGGTGAGGATGTGGGGGAAAAGAAATCTTATTCACTGCTGGTGGGAATATACATTAGTCCAGCCGCTATGGAAGTTAGTACAAAGTCTCCTCAAAAGACTGAAAGTAGAATTTTTATATGATCTGCCATACCACATCTGAATATACAAAAGAATTAAAGCCAGCCTACTACAAGGATACCTACACACCCATGTTTACTATAGCACTATTCACAACAGCCAAATTATCGAACCAGCCAAGGTGCCCGTCAATGGATGAATGGATAAATGTAGTTTAGATAAAAAAGGGCCTGGGAGTACAGCTCACTGGTGGAGCACTTGGCTAGCACATGCAAAATCCTGGGTTCAATCTACAACCCTGCAAAAATAGTAATTAAGTAAGCAAGTAAATAAATAATAGAGGAAATTGTAGGAATATAGAGAAGGAAGGGAGAGGGAATATGCTCAAAGCACATTATATATATAAAGTATATATACTTTATTGTTTATATTGCTTGGGACTTAAGAATGCATTCCCCCTCCCCCCATTGCCTGTCTGCAGATACTTTTTCTCAGTCCAGGGAATGGCAGAAAAGAGGCCAGTGTGAAGGCCACCTGCTGTGAGCCTTAGTTGTGGGACTGAGAGCTTACTGTGAAGGGAGCAGACTGTTACAGACTGCTATATAGAAGTACCACACACTGATTGCAACCGTAGACTTATAAATCCTCACTTGTAGTTGTTGTTAGATGCCATCGAGTCATGTCCAACTCATAGAGACACTCATAGGGTTTTCAATGGCTGACTGTTTCAGGATTGCCTTGGGAGTGGATTGCCAGGTCCTTCTCCCATTTTTGCTGTGCTGGGAATCAAACTCGGGACCTCAGAGACGGCAGAGCAGCGCTCTACCAACTGAGCTAAATCCCATCCCAAATCCTCAGTAGACTGTTATAAATCAGAGCAGCTAAGGTCACTGTTTTTGGAGGAATAGAAATGCCAGTGCTGAGGCTCTGGGAACCTCCAGGTAAGTATCTCCAACTTTGCTGGCCCCTTTGCAGAAGTTGCTGCCTACACCAATCAGAGGCTGGCACAAGTTCAGGGCCAGAGCTCACCTGGCATATTATGCTCCCCACCCCCACCCTCCACCTGTCCCCCCTCTCTCTTCTCTCTCTCTCTTTCTCTTCCTCTCTTTTTCCCCTTGCCTCCCTCCCCCCTTCTTCTACACACACACACACACACACACACACACACACACACACACACACCCCACAGGCTGGTGGCCACCGCACTCTACTCACATCTGCGCCTGGCGTGCCGGGCTTCCCCGGAGCTCCTGGCTTTCCTGGTTCTCCAGCAGGACCCTGAACACGGAGATGAGGAGGTGAGGAGAAAAAAAAAATTGCAAAGTTGAAACTCTTCAGACACATGTGGCTGCAAAAGTATCTACTGCAAAAGAAGTGGGGCGTCATCGCGCGGGTCAACTTACCGGGGTACCTGGGGGACCCTTTGGACCTCGATCACCCTGGAGGCACAGAAGAAAAGGCGAGAAGGGTCCATGATTAGGAGAAGCTGGAGTGCCTCCGGGACAATCTCAGGCAGGAAGACAGGGTTAGAGGCAAAAGATTGAGGTTTATGACCAACCGGGAAACAGGAACACGACTACTCTCTTCTCCGACAATTCCCAGGATCCAATGCTCAATTGTCTTTCCCAACCAGTCCTGACATGCCCTAAAAACCCATCCAAGCCGCTACAGAAAGTGTAGGAAAGGACAGGACTGAGGGAAGAGGGCGCTTAGAGATGGAAACTTACGTCAATGCCATCAATGCCCGGAACTCCAGGGGGCCCAGGAGGCCCAGGAGGACCCTGCTCACCCGGAGGACCTCGCTGGCAAAAACAGCACACAAGAGTTAGTGCACCACATTCAGCAACGAGGAGCAACTGCGTGCCTAAGGCTGACCTGCCGACCCCACCGCCACCTGGTAAAGGCGCCTCCCTGCGGACGCTAGGTTTTTGAAAGCCAACACAATAAAATGCCTTTCAGACTTCCAGGCTGGTTTCTGTTCTTCCATATTGTGAATGACGTAAACTGTGGGGTTGGCTCAGGACTGACCTGCAGTATGTGAGGGGTCGCCCCCGGACCTCACCTTATGTAATGCATGGAGAAGACGGGAAGGGGAGAGTGAAGGAGGAAAAGTCTAAGGCCTGTTTTTCCCCAGCGGGATTCAAAAATGTAAAACGGGGTCATTTGATACTTGAATCAGTAATTGCAAGTCAGCGTTCAGGGCAGAATCAATAGTGCCACTCCACACCAGACAGACTGCAGGATTACTTTATAAATCTTTCTTTGTCCAGTAGACTCGGAGGGGGTGGGCAATTCTCGAGGAAAAGATTTAAAAGGGGTAGGGCAGGAAAGCCTTGAAACAAGCTCCGGGCGTCACCTCGGCGACACTCCCTTGCATAAGGCCTTTGCACCTCGCTTCAATACTACACCAAATTTCAGCTGACCCTAAGGTGTGACCTCTTTTGTTCCTTGCAAACAACGCTTTGAGGGTGCCAGAGGGAATGCTGGCTCCTAAATCCGTGTGAACGTGTGGCTTAGGGAATGTGCCCCTACCCCTCCTTTTGAATTTAAAAAAAGGGGATGCGGGAGAAGAAAGCTTCTTTCATCAAGGAAAACTTTGTTTTTCTGAACTACTCTCCAGTGGCCAGACAGGTTACAATGGGGTCTTTGTAAGTGAAACCTCAAACCTCTGCTGGGTTTACCGCCCCGCTGGTGCTGTCCCCAGACGGGAGAGGAAACACCTAGCCTCAGGGAAGATGCTAAATTTTTGACGGGATTCCGGATGGCCCGGGTCCGACCCTGGAGCCGCCGGCACCGCTAGTGGGACTCACTCACGGTTCAGTGCAGCCACCGAGGGCTGGAGGAGGGGAGAGCGAGCCTGCCTGATTTCCACCTTCTCCAGCAAGGCCTGCTCCGGACTGTGACCGGGTGGGGGAGGGAAGGCAAGCAGCAATCCAGGCTAAAAATTAAGCCCTGGTCTTGGGTCATCCATTAACTTCAGAGAGGGGGCCTTTAGTGTTGGGGGGGGCCTCCCTTTCCCATCTACCCTGCCCTCCACCCCGACGCTGGCCGTACTCGGTACAGGTGCTCACGCGGGGGCCAGCGCGGGTCTGTGCGCCCTGGGGATGCTCTGCGCCTGCCCCACAACTGCACCGACGGCCGTGCGCAGCCTGTCCTGTTCGGCGCTTGCACAATGCAAACACTTTTTGCCCCCAGCTTACCTCGTCAGTAGTCTGGCTGGGCTGTAGACGCAAAGATGGAGAGAAAGTGAGAGGGTGCCCCCGTAAAGTCACACACAACTTACTTGAGCCGCGCACAAGCAGAGCCCTGACAGGAGCAGGAGCAGCCCGAGGGCCCCTCGGTGGCGCGCGCTCCAGGCCATGCCTGCTGCTCGCTGCTATTCCCCCAGCGGGGCTCTGCAGCCTGACGCCCCGCTAGGCTTCGGGATCCCACGCGCTCATGAAGTGGCACTTCGCCCCGCAAAAGGCGCCCCGGGAGTAATGGTGGCAAAGGTGCCCTGGCCAGGGAGACTATGTTCCTTCTGTTTATGAATGGCCCTGGAGAGGGTCCTGGGGATTGGAGGAGAGCTAGCAGGCAGGGAAGGACGGATAGAATGACAAGAGTCTCTCTTAACCCTTTCCCTGGCAGCCACACGGGCAAGACCTGAGCGCACAGCTCTACCTCCACCCCACCCACTCAAGTGCAGCCTCTGTCTGTCCTAAGAGCCTCCCCAGGTGGCCTGTGCCAGTGTAGGCGAGTAGACCTCCCGTATTTCTGAAGAGAGATTTGGGAGTGGCTTCTACTAACCAAGGCGCAAGTAGGACCAGTGCTTCCTTAGTATGTCTGGTCAGCACTGCAATACACAGATTCTTCAGAGAAAGAAAGTGGAGAGGGAGAGAGGCTGGTAAAGTGGAGAGGGGCAAGGTGGGTAGAAGTGGCCTTTGCAGGTGCTCATGGGACTTACTGTTATTCTGACTGGCAGCTCATGGCAAGTTTCTCTTCTGGGTCTCAGGGGGTCGCAGTGGATCAGCATCCACTGGAGCTCAAACTGTGAAAGGCAGCAGACAGTCAGGCAAGGTTCTTTTGGAAGACAGAACAGGTCATTTAAGAGAAAAGAGATTTTTAGTGTAGTCTAATCCCACACAGACTGGGAACCAACTTGAATTTACTGAGCTCAGTGGATCAGTACTCTTGCTTTCCTTTAATACAAAGTTTATAACGGAGTTGGGCTGGAACCCCTTCCCAAGTTTCACATATCTTTGGATGTAGACGCCTTTAGCTCTGAGTTGCTCCAGCATCGCCCTCCCTGGGAAATCGACCACTAGCACTGATTTTCTGTTTCTGTTCTCACCACAACCTCCAGAAGTAGAATCTATTAAAATGTGGTTCAGAGAGAGCAAGGAACTATCAAGTCACAAGCCAGTAAATATCAGGCAGTGTATTGGAAACCAGGCCTACTGAACTCCATAGGAAATATATGCCCTAAAATTTTAACTAGGACATTAAAGACAGCCAAGAAGGTGGCAACCAAGAGGACAATGGTATACTGACATCCTTCAAAAGACAAATTTCTTGATCAGGCATGGTCAGAGTGCTGTAATTTCAGCACTCTGGAGGCAAAGACAGGAGGATTGTCAGTCTGAAGCCAGCCTGGAATACATAGAGAGACTGTCTCAGAAAAGAAGAGGAGAGGAGAGGAGAGGAGAGGAGAGGAGAAAGATGGGGGGGGAGGGGAAGCTTCCCAAATCATACAACTTCAGGCAAGTGCAGTGGTGCATGCCTGTAATCACAGGAACTCAAGAGGTGGAAGTAAGATGATTGCAGGTTCAAGGCCAGAGGCAGCCTGAGTAATTTAGCAAGATCCTGTCTCAAAATAAAAAATTTGGAAAGGAGCTGAAGGTGTGGCTCAGTGGTAGAACACTTGCCTATCATAGGTGAAACCCTGGGCTCCCACACACACTGGAGGGAGGGAGGAAGGGGCGGTGGAAGAGAGAAAGAGAAAGAGAGAGAGAGAGAGAGAGAGAGAATAGAACAACAGCAGCAGCAGCAGCAGCAGCAAGAGGATGAGAGAAATAGAAATTAAAACTATGTAAGCCTGCAGCAGTACCACTGTGGTGTCCAATCCCGTCAGATCTCAGAAGCTAAGCAGGGTCAGACCTGTTAGTACTTGGCTGGGAGACCACCTGGGAACACCAGATACTGTAGGCTTGGGAGGAGGACCTGGCATCCCACTTGCAAAAATCAATCTACAATTGAAAACTCTATGAATAGCAGAGAAGCACTGACAATAGTGTTTCACGTGGTCCATAGGGTTGCTATGGGTCAGACATGGACTCAATGACACCTAACAACATCAAGCTTGTTTCCACCTTTCGGAACTACACTAAGAAACTTTCATAAAAATTCAAACCTTTCTCCATTTTGCATGCTTGTTATAGAAACATATCCAGAAGCAAAATTACTAGTGTTCCTCTAAAAATTGACAGCTGTGTCTATATGCAGTTACATATTCATGTGTATGTCAAAATATCACATAGAAAAGAGAATTATAATTCTTTTCCCTCAATGACTACATAATAGTTTTGCCAAAATAAGAAAAGATACATTCCTCCTCCCAAATCTTCAAAATAAAAGAAGACTCACATAGTCTTATTCACTATGTTCTTTGTGAATTGGTAACTCAAACTAGGCATGTATGTGATATTTAGATTTTGAAAAATGTCTAAGACCTTAATCACTTTGAGGAATATTAATTATATGGCTAACCAGGAAATCTGTATCTTTTATTTAGATAGTTCATTAAAGTTACTTATTACAAATGTGAAGTAATTCATTAGGCATTCTTCTCAAAAATGAAATTGTGGATAAATTGGTACACCTGTTTAAATATGCAAAATGTAATTGTGGCACAAAATAATGGGGAAATGAAATGTATTTCATCTGTGAATACACACTGGGTTGTTCAGAGTACCACATAGATCAAGGATTTCTGAACACATCTGTGCATTCACATAAACACCACCTAGGCACTAATAATCATCTATACAATGACCATTTTTTGGCATGCAATATGAATTCCAATTTGTATGCTAATTATTTTGAAGGAGGCTTGGCAGAGTGCTTTGGTAAAAGTCACTGTCATTGTACAGCTAAAATGTTGATTTCTACATGTTTCTCATTTTTGTACCTGGAATCATTCTTCTCTTTGAATACTCACTGACAAAATATATGTGACAAATATTTTAACTTAGTCCTTCAAGCCAGGCATAGTGGTGCATGCCTGTAATCCCAGCACTCAGGAGACTGAGGCAGGAGGATCAACATGAGTTTGAAGCCAGCATGGTCTACATGGTGAGTTCCAGAGTTCCAGGCCAGGCTGGGCCACACAATGAGATTCTATCTCAAAAAGTCAAAAAAAAAAAAATTGTTGTTTAGTCCTTTAGTCAACATTTTTGAAGTCTCAACATAAGCCAAGCACTAAAGAAACATTCCAAAGACATTCCCCTTCCCACAATCAGGTTACAATTTATAAGATGAGAAAAATACCAGTTAGGGAAATAAAACATTTTTAAAAATCTATGAAACAGAACATAAAATGCCCTAGCAAAATCCATTATTCTCCACAAAAAATGCTTCTCCATTGTCTCAGAAATAACAGAGTAATGTGTGTAATAAATAAACAGAGTAATATGAGTGTGAAGTACATTTCATCTGTCCAGGTTTGGCATTATCTAATTCTTTTCTATATAAATTGTATATTTTCTATATAAATTGTATAATTATACAAAGGTATAATTTCATTCTTGAAGCTAGAGTAATGTCCATCTGACAATATATTAAGCAACCAATTTTGGCCCAAACACTAAACTTTTTAAATAAGGCTAGTGAATTCTACTTATTTTGCGAAGTTGTTGGGAAAGTTTAATAAAGCATTTGAACTTGGCTCAATATTAATGAGAATGGCACTAGTTTTTATTTTTACAAACTGAATTATGGTTACATTTGACAAATACAAGACACCTAAAATTAGTTCTTCAATGATAATTTTTTTAGCAACACTGAGGTTTCATTACGCTTTTGTCTACTCAGTGGCAAAAGAGACTTAAAGAAATATTTGAAGTCTCAGGTCTATCCTTGCCTTTCAATTTGTGATAAAATGTTGGTTACTCCCATCACCAAGGAATCCTCCAAGTAAAGCTTCCTGAACAGGAGGCTCTGAGCTGCCTCAAAATTGGAAATTTTCCCAACTCTATGCAGAATTAGCCATGCAGCTCAAGACATAGTGCTTGAAATGAAGTTAAAGTTGAGTAAGTGCCATTCATCTGAATAACTCCAAAGGCTGAGCTAAATGGTGAAAAGGGAAAGTGGCAGACTTGGAACACAGTCATTCATTTGACATGTCTTCATATAACACATTCATGTGCTTTGAGATAAATGTTATGGAAGACATGAAAGTGTCAAGTATATAAGGTAATTGTTGTTAAGTGCCACAGAATCATGGAGACTCTATGTACACAACACCGTGCCATGCACACAATCTTTTTATGTTTGAGCCCATTGTTGCAGCCATTGTGTTTCTTCTCATTCTGAGTCATGCCACATCAGCAAAAGGAGGTCCCAGGGGCTTTATTCCATTCCTCATTAATGTTGACCCTACTTTGAGGAAGTAACTCTTCCTCAGTTATTTCTTGAATGCCTTCCAGGCTGGGGTCTCCTTTTCTGGCACCTCTCTGCTATTCATAGGGTTTTCAATGGTTAATTATTTTGGGATTGGGCTGCCAGGTCCTTCTCCCTAGTCTGTCTTGGTCTGGAAGCTCAGTTGAAACCTGTTCATAATGGGTGGCCCTACTGGTATGTGAAATACCACTGGCATAGCATTCAGCATCACTGCAATATGCAAGCCCCCACTGCACGACAAGCTGACAGACACATGGAGGATATAAGTTCTAAGCTGAGAAATGCTTTTGACAATAAATATTTTTGCAGTTGAGATTACAGAAAGGTTTTTCTGGCTAAAGTTATCAATGAAGTAATGATATACCATATGACATGTGAGTGATGCCCCAAAGAGCAATTAAGATTTTCATAAGCAGAGACATGGAATGTAAAGTTTAGAGTTCTGAAGAGAATGAGTGGGACAAGGCCCAAGGAAGAGAAGTGGCTTATAGAAAAGAACCTAGATTGGCTGGGGCAAAGAAGCCATCAGATTTTTTTTTTTCACCTTGAATATTAACCTAAGGAATTTGCATATTTTAGGTAGATAATTATTGGATGCCTGCAGCCTTAGCACTGTGGCATCCAATCCCATCCAATCTCAGAAGCTAAGCAAGGTTGGGGCCCTGGTTAATACTTGGATGGGAGAACACATGGGAACACCAGGTGCTGTAGGCTTGGGAGAAGGACCTGACAACCCACTTCCAAAAAACAATCAGCCATTTAAAACCCTATGAATAGCAGAGAAGCAGGAACAGTACTGTTTCACCTCTTGTATGTGGGGTCACTATGAGTCAGATACTGACTCAACAGCACCTAACAACAATATCCCAAAGGAAGATGGGTCATCACACCACAGACACCTGCATCTCCATGTTCAATGCAGCACTTTTCACAATAGCAAGGATATGGAATCAACCAAAGTGCTCATCAACAGAAGAATGGATAAAAAATTATGATACATATACACAATGGAATACTACTCAGCAATTTAAAAACTGAAATAATGTCATTTGCAGCAAAATGGATGGAACTGGAGAAAATTATCTTAAGTGAATGAACACAAACCCAAAAAGAGAAATACCATATATTCTCACTCATATGTGGGAGGCGAACCAAACTTAAATGGAGGAAAAAATCCTATACATAAATTGGAACATAATAAAAAGCTCATGTAAACTTAGACAATTTAAGGAGTGGAAAGAAGGAGGGAGGGATCTAGCAAAAGGAAGCAATGATGGGAGAATACGGGAAGGGGAGGAGGGCCAAGGAGGAAGAGGGGAAAGGTCAACCTCAATGTAAACAGCTCAACTTTACTAGTACAGGAAATAACAACAACAACAACAACAACAACAACAACAACAACAATAATAATAATAATGCCAAAGGATGGCAATAATGCATATGGACTAGATCACTCTTGTAATACTACTGAGAATGTAAAAAGATCACTATAGAAAAATGTTTGGACTTAAATAAAAATCAGGATGCACGTATGTAGATAAATATTCCCACAAAAAGACATATAAGTAGAAAGATCATTGGTGGGGGGATGGGGATGGGGAGGACGGTCATGAGAAGTTAAGGGGGAAGTTATGTGAGCAATATACAATGAAATGTGTATATGGAAATGTCACAATGAAATACATGTCAGAATGATACCCATTAAGTTGTACTTTAAAAATTTCCAATAATAAGTAAATAAATAAATAATTAATTAAAAATTTGAATAAAAGAAAAACCAGTTTGGTTTTTTTTTTTTTTTTTTTTTTGCAGTATAGCATGTTGAACCCAGGGCCTTGTGCTTGCATGCTTTGCAAGTGCTGTACCACTGAGCTGCACCCCCAGCCCATTTTTTACTTTTTGAGACAGGATCTCGCTAAATTACACAGACTGCCTCTGGTCTCGAACTTGCAATCCTCCTGCCTCTGACTCCCGAGTTGCTGGGATTACAGGCTTGTGCCACCATGTCCAGCACAACAACAACAATTACTGGATTGGCATCAAAGATTATTTTTTCAAGGGGTCTGGATGGGGAAGATGATTCGATTTAGAAGAGTGCACCAAGGTGATTCATTTGATCATAAATGTCTGATTCCTTGAGGCAGAAGGAGGCTACTATGATAAAGCATCAAAAAATGTTACACTCTGAACTGTGATGAGGCATCCCAAAGAACCTGCCAACTGAAAAAAAAGTTCCTGTCATCCTACAACCCCTTTCACCTGCCATCCTATTTCTGCTCTCCTTTATACAAAACTCAAAACAATGGCCTATATTCACTGTCTCCAACTCCTCTCCTTCCCATTTTCTCTTGAATCATTTCAAAATGAGCTATCACTCTCAACATTCCAATGGATTTTTGCCCTAATCACCCTTATTGGTTTCTAAATCCAATGGTCAACTCTCAGTCTTCATCTTATTTGACCTATCCACAATGTTTGAGCCTATTTCTTATTCTATCCTTGAAATATTGCATTCCTGCGAATAAAAAAAAAAACACTCCGATTTCATCTTACTCCTGTTAGAATGGCTAACATCAACAAAACAAACACCAAGACATGCTGGCAAGGATGCAGGTGATGGGGTACTTTTTTACACTGCTGGTAGGATTTCAAACTAGTAAAACCACTGTGGAAAGCCCGATGGAAATGACTTGGAAAATTAAAAATTAAACTAGCATTCAATCCTGCAATTCCACTTTTAGGTATATACCCTAAGGAAACTAGGTTTTTATATCATAGAGACACTTGGACTTCTATGTTATTGCAGCACTGTTCACAATCACAAGGTTATAGAATCAGCTTAGATGTCCTTTAACAGAAGAATAGACAGGAAAATCTGGTATTTCATGGGATACTTGTTATTGTTGTTGTTGTTAGGTGCTGTTGAGTTAGGTCCAACTCATGGTGACTCCTGGGGTTTTCAATGGCTGATTGTTTTGAGTATTATTTCAGGTGGACTGCCACTTCTGTCTCCCATTTTCACAGTGCTGGGAATTGAATCCAGGGCCTCAGATAGCACAGGGTGGCACTCTACCAATTGAGTTAAACCCCAGCCCAATCTACATGGCTGTAAAGAAGAATGAAATTATGACATTTGCAGCTAAATGGATGGACTTATCTCAAGTGAAACAATTCTGTCTCAAAGAGAAATAGCATACATTTTTGCTTATATGCAGGAGCTAAGGGAAGAGTTAGGGCTGGGATTTAGCTCAGTTGGTAGAGGGCTGCGCTGCAGTCTCTGAGGTCCTGAGTTCAATTCCCAGCACCACAAAAATGGGAGAAGGACCTGGCAAGCCACTCCCAAGGCAATCCCGAAACAGTCAGCCATTGAAAACCCTATGAGGGTCGCTATGAGTCCGATACCGACTCGACGGCACCTAACAACAACAACAACAAGGGAAGAGTTACATATTTTAGCTCTGTTAGATTTTCTACATCTTTATTGTTTATTTATTATTATCATTTTTTATTTATTTATTGCTTGGTAAAAAAAATTTTTCTCCCAGAAGATTAGAACACTCTACTTTTATAAAAGACTTGTATTTACTAATTCTGATGTTTAATGTTTTGTAGATATAGGATCAAACATTTTTAACATTCTTTTTTAAATGGTTAATATTCACCAGCCTTATTTAAGAAATAAAAGTATAGGCTAAGTGAAAGAAGTCTGTTAAAATGAACATATATTTTATGATGCTGTTTATTTGAAATGTTAAGAATAGGCAAATCCATAGAGACTTGTGGTTGTGTAGGACTAAAAGTGGAAGTAAGAGATTATAGCTAAGCAGATTGGTTTGTTTGGGGGTTTCATTTGGGGGTTGTGAAAAAGTTCTAAAATTGATTGAGGTGATATTTGCACAACTCTTTGAATATTCTAAAAGCCATTGATTATATACCTTAAATGCATGAATTGTATGCTATGTGAATTATATTTCATTGAAGCTGTTTTATTTAAAAATATCTTTAAAAGAAACATTGCTGTCCCTGGATTTTCAGGGTGCCACAATTTTCTGTTTTTCTCCTATATACGGGCTACCTCTTAATCATTAAATCTTCCTTAGCAGTCTCTAAATGCTGTTTATTTAGGGACTGGTCCTTCTGTAATATACTCACCTCTTGGTGATTTCATGGCTTTAAATATCACATACATGTTCACAACTCCTGGAGTTCAGTTCCCAACTTGAAATTCAGAAGCACACATCTGACTGCCTACTCAGTATCTTTATTTAATTGTCTAATATGATCAAACTCCTGATCAATCTTACACATTCCAAACAAGTTCCTGATATTCTTCTTGATACCTGCTCTTTTTAGAGTTTCCCAGGTTGTAAATGGCAACTTTATACTTATAATTGCTGTTTTTGTTAGGTGTTGGTGAGTCAGGTCCAACTAATAGTGACTCAATGTATAACAAACAAAATGCTACCCGACATTGTACAATGTCTGACACTATGTCAGTGCTTCTCTGCCATTCATAGGGATTTTTTATGGCTGACTGTTGTGAGAGTGAGCTGCTAGGTCCTTCTCTCAAGCCTACAGCCACCAATTCCCAGGCTGTCTGCCATCTTAATACTAACCAGACAGGACCCTATTTATCTTCCAAGATCTGAAAAGATTGGATGCCCAATTTCTCTTTTTCCTCTGTACCCAAATCTTGTTTTCTTTACCCACAAACTGTCATGATCTGACCATTTGGCACCAATTCCACCAATACCAACTTGTTCCAAACCAAGACCATCCATGCCTGAATTATTGCAGTAAGTCTTAATGTCTCCCCTGCCCCTGAGTTCTTGTTTTTCTCTCCCTCCCATAGCTCACTGTCAAAATGGTATCAAAAGAGATCCTTTCAGAAAATGAGAACATGCAGCTTATCTATACAAAACCATCTGAGAGCTGCCCATCTCACACAGCATGAAAGACAAAGTGCTAACACAATTTCCCAGCCCACCTCCAGGATGTGACCTTTCCATCTCCTTGCCTGTTCCTCTGTTTTATTCCAGACCCTCTGCTCTGCAGGCAATGGTCAAATAGCAGACAACATCAATACCGGTCCTTTTTACCTATTGTCCTCTCTTCCTCTCCCAGACATCCCTCAACTCCTTCAGGTTTCTTCTAAAATGTTTTCTTCTCCATGAGGTCCTCTCTCCAGGCACTCCAAGTTCCCACTTCATTTTCCCCATAGCATTCATGATTATTTTGCACACTATACAGTCACTCGGGCTGAAATTTATCTCACTTGGTAGAGCGCCGCTCTGCAGTCCCTGAGGTCCTGTGTTCGAATCCCAGCACCACAAAAATGGGAGAAGGACATGGCAATCCACTCACGAGGCAATCCCTAAACAATCAACCATTGAAAATCCTATGAGGGTTGCTATGAGTCAGATACAACTCGATGGCATCTAACAACAACAACAACGTACATTCACTCAGCTATTCATCGTGTCTATCTCCTCTCCCTAGAATGTAAGCTCCACTGGAGCACTAACTTTAGCTTTCTCCATCCACCTGAAGTAATGCCTATAACTTAACAGATGTTTAATAAGTAGTTATTGAATGTTAGTGAATGAATATGTGGAGATGGATAAACAATATGTTGAAGTAATAATTGGTTGTATTTGCCTTCTGGTTTGATTATGGCCTGAGGCAGGCTTTTTCCCCTGTCTGGGTTTTAGTTTCTTTGTGTAAAAATTTAGAGGTTTGAATTAGACCCACTTGAAGTTTCCTCCAGCTATAAATGCCCATGATTCTGCTGACACCACACTGTAACCCAAGAAACTAATCATATAGTGATTAACATGAACAAAGATTTCTTTATGATCTTAGCCCACACACATTTTCACAGAAATAGAAAAACTACTAACACTGGTTTGGGGGACAAGGCAACAGAATGGGAATAGCTGAGATCAATAAAAATTTAGTGCTTTCAATTTTTAATAAAAAGCAAGTTTGGCCATCATTTAATTTTTATTCTGACCATTCATAGCCCCTTCTCCCAATTACGGTTTCTACTACGTCAGCGCATGTATTTCTGTGTGTTCTCCTTTCATTGCCACCTAGTGGAAAATCCAGCTGATGTTGTTAATACATTCTACAATGCAGCAAGGTGTGCTTTTTAAAAAAAAAATTATTTTGACAGGCAACATTTTAAAATATTTAATCTAATCAAAGTTATAAAAAATATTTCCCATGCATATGTATAGATAAGATTACTATTTTTATTAATTTAATATTTTCAAGTAAAACAGTATTTGACTAAGTTTTCCTTATCAAAAACAACTTAGTAAGCTAACTTAATGTTTAGATATTATACTTAGTAGCTATTATGCATTCCTTAAATCACTAAAAACAGAACTTCCTACAGTATTTCCTAAATACAAGAAATAATATTAATCCAAACCTCAAAATTTATTTTCCTGCATTATGCATGAAACTTTCATTACCTTTACATTTGGAGGTTAGTACAATTCAACCCTGTGGAGTAGAGAAAAGGACAAATAATTTTTCCATCAGCAGTTTTGCCAGCTCTCACATTTTCTTTGATTCTAATGAAAAATATAAAGCAACACATTTGAGATATGCTTTTAAAAGCATTAAATCAATAGTGTTCTGTGTTGACTTATTTGGAATATGCATAGGTAAAAAGAAGAATGGTTTCAATCATATATTTGTAAAGCCACATAAACTTTTATCCTCCCTTAAATAAGCCCAAACTCCCAGTGTACTTCCCCCAGAAGGGAGAAAGGCTAACTTTGTTTTCTAATAGAGCTATACCAAATAACTCTCCTAGGCAATCATGTTGACAACAAACAATAAAGAACCTGTCATAAAATAACATGTTTTTATGGTTGCTGCCAGGAAACTGAAACTTGCAGTGGGATAAATGGCACTATCCTAAAATATAGGCACAAAGGAGAATAAGAAATAAGAAATTTATTGCTTTAAAATCAAAAGTAACAAACTTACATCAGAACACTGGGAAAAAATATAAAATACTCTGAGCCCATTAAATAATCATGAATGATGAGAAGGTATTTGAATTGTAGACCACATGAGCATCTATATCTCAAGACTTACAGAAACCTCTTAAAATTGGCTTTCTTTTCCAATTTGGAAAAAGGAAAAGGACAAAATAGTATGGACAGGGGAAAAAATCAAGACTGCAATATAAGCGAGTCTTTTGGTATTAATGATCATCAAATGTTTTCAATTGTATTTTTGTCATGCAGTTCTTAGAGCTACCTTTGGTAGCTGATAGTATCCATAAAAGAAGACACTTTCTTTTGACTTATTAAAGAAAAGCTAGCACTGACCCTGAAACAAGTATTAAATCAATGTAAAGGTTTGAGAATTAGAATGAATGCAACTACATGAAGAAAAATTTTAAAACACAGTATTCCTTACTGCTTTCTGGCTATTTCTTCATGCTTTTTCATGTTATTTCATTTTAGTTTAAAAGTTCTTACACAGTAACATTGAATATTTGCCGCCTCCAAATTGAGAGAAGGGTAATCTAATAGTATGGTTCTTCTACCTCTTATATTTAGCTCAGTGGGTAGAGCGCTGTGCTGCAGTCTTTGAGGCCCCAAGTTCAATTCCCAGCACCGCAAAAATGGGAGAAGGGCCTGGCAATCCACTCCCAAGGCAATCCCGAAGCACTCAGCCATTGAAAACCCTATGAGGGTTGCTATGAGTCGGATACCGACTTGACAGCACCTAACAACAACAACAACAACAACCTCTTATATAGAATATGTACATATCAGTTCACATCACCCTCTAAGAGACAGGTAATCATTGTTGATCTTCAGTAATTTTCAGCAACTTCAGATTTTAGACATTTTTATGAGTCCAGGATGATAGGCCACAAGAAAAAAAACAAGGGTCTAGGGCAATCTATGTTTGCTTGGCTTTGTCTGTGAGCTTGTAACTATTTGACCACCTTTAGCTTTACAAGGTAAGGAGCAGAATGGGAAGACTCTTGAAAACAGATGAACTGGTATGTGTGAGAATTTCTGAATGAAAAGTCCTTCTGCTTGGAATACTGTTCCTTATCTTCCTCTTGAAAACTCTCATCCATCCCCAGGATTCTCTCAGACATAATCTCATTTAGGAAGCATCCTTGACCTCCACTTTCATGCCTCTCTGCTCTGGCCTGAGAGTGATGCTTTCTCAAAGAGCTTCCATGGTGCACAGAACATTTCACTATCATAATCCTTATCATGTTATATTGTGCTTGTGTACTTAGCTCCTCACCCTCCATACACTAGAGAAGACAATATATGTGATTTATTTGACCGTGTACACCTAGTATACAGGCACTCAAAGAGAGTTTACTAAAAGAATAAACAAATAAAATTAATGCCTAAGGGCATGGTTTATACTGCACTATCTTCTGTCTTTGTTTAACATTTATTTTGTTTGCCCTACAAAGTAAATTCCAAAAAAATCTATGCAAATCACAAATGCCTTCACAAGTGAGAACAAGATGCTTTATAAGGAAAAATATATGGTTGCACCCATTTTTCTTTTTTCAAAGGAAAGCTAGTTGGTATGAAAGAAAAGGTCAATTAGAAATTTTATGCTAACACTGTTTCTTATATGCCAGTAGACCATCTTGAGATAGTTTATTGAGCTAAAAATTGAGATAGCCCTATCAGTACTTGCTATTTTATAAAGTTGTTG
>VMDO01012072.1:0-27669 GCA_007922755.1 Pedetes capensis | reverse complement strand
AAAAGAACTGGTGAAACACAAGGCTCCAGGAATTGATGGGATACCAATAGAGATGTTTCAACAAACAGATGCAACACTGGAGGTGTTAACATGTTTGTGCCAACAGGTTTGGAAAACAGCTACTTGGCCAACTGATTGGAAGAGATCCATATTTGTGCCTATTCCCAAAAAAGGGGATCCAAGTGAATGTGCAAACTATCGGACAATATCATTAATATCACACACAAGCAAAAGTCTACTAAAGATCATTCAGAAGCGACTGCAGCAGTATATAGACAGGGAATTACTAGAAAATCAAGCGGGATTCTGAAGAGGGTGGGGAGCCAGGGACATCATTGCTGATGTCAGGTGGATATTAGCTGAAAGCAGAGAATATCAAAAAGATGTCTATCTATGTTTTATTGACTATGCAAAGACATTTGACTGTGTGGATCATAACAAATTATGGATAACACTTTGTAAAATGGGAATACCAGAACACCTAATTGTGCTCATGAGAAACCTGTACATAAACCAGGAGGCAGTTGTTCAAATAGAACAAGGAAACACTGAGAGGTTTAAAGTTGAAAAGTGTGCATCAGGGCCGTATACTTTCACCCTGTCTCTTCAGTTTATATGCTCAGTAATCTGAGAAGCTGGACTTTATGAGGAAGAACGTGGCATCAAGATTGGAGGAAGACTCATCAACAACCTGCATTATGCAGATGACACAACTCTGCTTGCTGAAAGTGAAGAGGATTTAAAACATTTACTGATAAAGATCAAAGATCATAGCCTTCAATATGGGTTACGACTAAACATCAACAAAACAAAAATCCTTACAAGTGGGTCAGCACGCAACTTCACAATAAATGGAGAAAAGATTGAGGTTGTCCAAGATTTTGCTTTGCTTGGCTCTGTAATGAACACCTGTGGAAGCAGCAGTGAAGAAATCAAAAAACGCATTGGTCTAGGAAAAGCTGTGGCAAAAGATCTCTTTAGAGTATTGAAAAGCAAAGATGTCACATTGAAGACGAAGGTGCGTCTGACTCATGCCATGGTATTTTCAGTGACATCATATGGTTGTGAAAGCTGGACATTGAACAAGAGAGACAGGAAAAGAATTAATGGTTTTGAATTGTGGTACTGGAGACGTCTATTGAATATACCATGGACTGCCATAAGAACCAACAAATCTGTCCTAGAAGAAGTGCAACCAGAGTGCTCCTTGGATGCAAGAATGGCCAGACTGTGTCTTACATATTTTGAACATGTAGTCAGGAGAGATCAATCCCTGGAGAAGGACATCATGTTTGGGAGAGTGGCAGGTCAACGCAAAAGAGGAAAACCCTCCACCAGATGGATTGACACAGTGTCTGCAACAATGGTCTTAAACATAAATAAGATTGTTTGCCTGTCACAGAATCAGCAAGTGTTTCGATCTATTGTACATAGGGTCGCTATGAGTTGGACTTGACTTGCCGGCACCTAACAACAACAACAACAACAACACTATTCCTATTTATTCTCTTCTGTTTCCCTTAAGCCTGCAAACATAGCCCTGTGGCATCTGATCCCGTCAGATCTCTGAAGCTAAGCAGGATCAGGCCTGGTTCGTACTTGGATGGGAGACTGCCAGGGAACACCAGGTGCTGCAGACTCAGGAGAAGGACCTGGCAACCCACTCCCAAAAATCAATCCGCCATTGAAAACCCTATGAACATCAGAGAAGCACTGACAATAGTGTTTCTCCTGTTGTAGGTAGGGTCACTATGAGTTGGATACTGACTCTACAGCACCTAACAACAACAACATTTCCCTTAATGGTCTTTCCCTCAGCTGGAATGCACTTTCTTCTTTCTTTCACCAGTTCAAATTCTTCTATTTCAAAATTCATTGTTTCTAAGAATCAGGGAATTTCTTGACTAATGAGTATACACAATACATACCACACAAGTATGGGTTTCTTTCTACATTGCCTCAGAAGGATTCTGGGTGCTCCAGGTAGGCATGTAACACCTTCCAAGTAGGCCTAAGTCCCCTTTAAGACTACCTACTTAACTGCTTCTAATTTCTCATTCCATTTGGCACATGCTGCACTCAGAATTGGCAGCAAAGGCTTTTTGAATAAGTGATTGATTAAATTTTAAAAAGTGAATAATGATTTGTTGTTTAAGACATTCAACCAATGATCAAAGATGTCTGCGGTATTGAATTTTAGTGGTGAGATTTTGTTTTCATCGGCCATTATATGTGCCTATATACTTACTGGAACAGAAACTTGAGGATTATCTGAAAGTTTTCCCAGCACAGCAAAGCCTTCGACATCAATCGGGCCTCTTGGCTTTATAGGTAAGGATTCAATCCGTACACAGTCAACAAAAAGTGTAGCGCTATTCCTCTCCACACCAATCATGATCTTATGCCACTCGGAGTCAAACAAGGAAGGCAAATTCAAAAAGGTTGCAGTTTGGAGCCTTCCATCCAGTCCCTTGTATGAAAATGCAATGGATTTTGTTTGGCCATTAATCTTCACGCCAACTTGCTCCCTCCCTGAGGAATCCTGAATCTGCCAAATGCTCCAGTTCTTTTCAAGTGTGCTTCCAGTCATCCGAAAAGTAGTTAAAAAGGAGTATTCTTCTGGCAGTCCACTAGGATATAAATGCCTGAGTAAAATTTGAAAATAGTAAATATAAATCTTGTTTTCTGTACTCCTACATATTTATCATTTTCCCTTTTATGCTATTTTAGATTCTAGACCTACAGAAAGGCTACACTGTGAAAAACTATGCAGTATTTGTTCTTTCATGACTGTTCATAAAGACCTTAACAGAGGTTCAAACATTTATGTACATTAATGCTCTCTTTTAAAATACACATTTAAAAAAACCTTTCCTCATAGCTAAGGAAGGTTTCCAAGGCCACATAGGCCCAACAATATTACTATTTATGCTACCCAAAGAGATACTGTTCAGCAATTTCATCCCAGCCAAAAAACACATTCTTACAAAGTTCTTGGCAACATTTCTTTCACAAGTGAGAAAGGAGATCATTTGGAGTCCAAATCAGCTCTACCGGTTTATGAAACCATTTAATTAAACTGGCTTTTAATTTTTTATTTCTATGTAACATATTGTCTGCAGTCATAGTACCCTCACATCAGATCCTGCCTGATCTCAGAAGCTAAGCTGGGTCACCCTGGTTAATCCTTGGATGCTAGACCACCTGGAAATACCAGGTGCTGCAGACTAGGGAGAAGAAGGACCTGGCAATCCACTTCCGAAACAATCCACCACTGAAAACCCTATGAATAGCAGAGAAGCACTGACAATAGTGCCTGGCATGGCAGTGTCGGAGAGTGTTTCATTCTGTTGTACATAGGGTCACTGAGTTGCACCTAACTTCATGGCACCTAACAACACGCAACATATTGAAATGATTTATTTTCATAATAGCCTGGGTATTCTCCTCCACAATTATACTGTGGACCCACAGAAGCATTTTGACAATTAGTCACTAAACAGACGTTATTTAGAAGCTTCTCCACACTGAGGATGCTTGTCTTTTCCAAGTAGTTCAAAGTCTCGTGCTCAAGTAGCAGTTGGTTGCTTGTCACTGGATGTGTGACAAGTGAAAGATGATGAATCTTTACCTCTCTACTCCAACCAAATTTTTCCTCAATCTACCAATAAGACTGCATCATTGCTACTTTCTTTACTGCTTTAACTGGCAGCATAAAACCAGTGGTATCCTCAAGTCATCTCTAGTCTGTGGGGAGACCATAATCTGGGGATCATAATTTGGATCTTCTATTGAAGCTAACCTCCTAAAAGCTGAAGATTGTATTTGAAGGTTACACCTTTTTATCTTCCTCTAAGCATAAACAAATTCCTAAGCAAACAAGAAATGCTAGGAAAATGAGATGCCAATGAATTTTGTTTGCTAAATAATAAAATATACCATTTCTGAAAACAATTATGGGCTAGGATCCAGAGTTCCAAATAACCTTCCCTCTTATGTTGTTGTTGTTGGTGGTGGTGGTGGTGTTAGGTGCTGTAGAATCAGGTCACACTCATTGTGACCCTAATAGGATTTTCAATGGCTGATTGTTTTGGGATTGTTTCTGGAGTAGACTGCCATGTCTGGAGTGGACTGCCAGGGCTCCTGTTTTTTCAGTGTGCTGGGGATCAAACCCAGGTCTTCAGAAAGTACAAAAGAGCACTCTACCAACTGAGCTAAACACCAGCCCTCTTATTACGCATCCACCTTCTTATGAAGAATAAAGAAGACACTGCAAGAAGAAATATTCTACTGGAATGCTGATTTTATTTTATACAAACTAAAAATGATAACATAAATTTATTATGTTGGCATATGTGCTGATGCCAGTTACATGAAAATATATTGTTAAGTTCAAGAATTTCTACAACAGAAAATTCCTTAGTTACCAGGATGTTTAGCAATAAATGTAACTACTGAGTTTGCTAGGATTTTTCATCTTCACTTTGATTTTAACTATAAAACTTTATCATCTCATACCATAAAAACCTTTAACTTCTTTATCTGCAAATATTTTTGCAAACCTTCAATAAAATATGTCAACTATCTCAAAAAATTTATTATTTTGTCTAAGATAAAAATGTGAAATTTTTCATCTGAGTGCTCTTTTAACATCCCAGTACTCTTTTTAGCCATTATTTTCTAATATGACTTTGGTTTGTATTTATAATACTGGAGGAAATACTTTATCAATACACATTTTTGAATGACTCCTAGTGATGCCCATTATTCTTACTGCAAAGTTTTTGATTCACTAAGTATTTTTATATCCATCAAGTGTACAGGAGATTTTAGCATGTACATTGAAAAGTATTGTTTGACGTTTAAGAAGAAAAAAATATACATAAGAACTATTAAGAGTCCTACTTTCCCAGATTAGAACTAACTACTACATTATTCCAGATATTTGTTTTTAAGGTACTTTTGTTTGATAATTGCTTTTTCATATTTCCTTTCACTGCATATTTTGCAGAGTTATACCAATTGCTGAATAACCTCTAGAAAAGAACATAAAGTTCAATAATGACAATATAATATACTACTAATTATATAATTATAAAACCTGTGGAAGTTCATACATCTCATTTAACTGACCTCAATTAATCTAAGATGGGAGATAAGTTTATAAAGTCTTACTCACTGGTACAATTTGCTAAGCATCCATCTAAATTATAAATGGGTTCCTTTTCTTCTTCTTTTCTCTTTTTTCTTTTTCTTTTTCTTTTTTTTTTTTTCAGTACTTGGGATTGAACCCAGGCCTTACACGTGTTAGGCAAACACTCAACCACTCAACTGCATCCCCAGATTCTTTTTATTTTTCTTACTTTTGAGGCAATATCTCATTAAATTGCAGAGGAGGCCTCTGGCCTCAAACATGCAATCTTCCTGCCTCAACCTCCTAAATCCTTAGATTTACAGGTATGCACCACAGTGACCAGATTAGATAGGTTCTTTTGATCATTCTTTTTGATTAATGGTCTGGACTAAATTAGATGATTAAAGAATTTACTTTCTTATTTCTGACCAAGGTAGTCATTGCTGGGGTGCAAGGGCTTTGGAAAAGGAAAATAAATCATAATGCCTTGCCTTCTCTTCCTTAAACATTACTTTTGTAAACTTAAAAAAAACTGACCTTTGTTATTTATATATTTGTCTATGGATATAGTGGCCTGCAGCCATAGCCCTGTGGCATCCGATTCCGTCAGATCTCAGAAGCTAAGCAGGGTCAGGCCTGGTTAGTACCTGGATGGGAGACCGCCTGGGAACACTAGAAGCTGTAGGCTTGGGAGAAGGACCTGGCAACCCTCTCCCAAAAATCAATCTGCCATTGAAAACACTATGAACAGCAGAGAAGCACTGACAATAGTGTTTCCCCTGTTGTACAGAGGGTCGCTATGAGTCGGATACCGACTCGACGGCACCTAACAACAACAACAACATGGATATAGTGAGAAAAACTGTAGAATTAAATCAGTCCCTAAAAAGAGACAATTTGTTTCTATTCAGGAAGTCATGGTAACATGGTCACATGACTCTTGTGCAAAGACATCATAAGACTGATGCTTCATTCAACCTTTCCTGCTCAGTGAGCAAAGAGACAATGTCAAAAGTAGGATAACACGTTTCCAATTATTGTTACTAGGTGCCATCTAATCGGTGTCCAAGTTATAGCAACCCTACCTACAGCAGGCAAAACAGTGCTTTTGTGGTATATATAGGCTTTTCAGTGGCTGATTAATTTTTGGGAGTGGGTTTCCAGGTCCTTTGCCCAAGCCTACAGCACCTGGTGTTCCCAGGTATTCTCCCATCCAAGTACTAACCAGGCCCAGCCCTGCTTAGCTTCAGAGATCTAATGGGATCAGATGCCACAGTGGTATGGCTGGAGGTATGCTTCCAATTATGTAAACTTAAAAGAAAAAAAAGATATAGATGTGGAATTGGGGTTGCTACAACAATATCTCACTTATACTGTTATACCAAAAGCATCTGTATGTCTCTTTCCACACATATGAAGATAATGTATGTGTGTATGTATTGTTGTTGTTGTTGTTGTTAGGTGCCATCGAGTCGGTATCTGACTCATAGTGACCCTCATAGGGTTTTCAATGGCTGACTGTTTCGGGATTGCCTTGGGAGTGGTTTGCCAGGTCCTTCTCCCATTTTTGCGGTGCTGGGAATTGAACTCAGGACCTCAGAGACTGCAGCGCAGCACTCTACCAACTGAGCTAAATCCCAGCCCATATGTATGTATAGAAATATATAATTAAGACTATCATGTTAATCATCCTTCAAACTAGAATAGTGTAGTATGTCAATAAGGTAAGAGAAGAAAATATATTTTATTGCTCACATTAATAAAATATATATGTATATATATATACATATATATTTGTTGTTGTTGTTCTTAGGTGCCATCGAGTCGGTATCCGACTCATAGCAACCCTCATAGGGTTTTCAATGGCTGAGTGCTTCGGGATTGCCTTGGGAGTGGATTGCCAGGTCCTTCTCCCATTTGTGCAGTGCTGGGAATTGAACTCAGGACCTCAGAGACTGCAGCGCAGCACTCTACCCACTGAGCCAAATCCCAGCCCATACATATATCATTTTAAAGTCTTACAAATCTAACTTATAGAAGTCAGCCCTTGTCTTTTTTGATCACCTGAGATTCTGTTCTTAAATATATACAATGTATATCGATAAATAATCTGACAATATACATAATTTAAAAGAAGCTGTGTCTATCAATGATTTATTGTACTAGAATCTGCACATTGTTGTTATTAGGTGCTGTCTTGTCTGTATCCGACTCAGCGCAGCCCTGCGTACAGCAGGCAAAACACTTTTGTTGTGCTTCTCTGCTGTTCATACGGTTTTCAGTGGTGGATTGATTTTTTGGGAGTGGGTTGTCGGGTCTGTCTCCCAAGCCTACAGCACCTGGTGTTCCCTGATGGTCTCCCATCCAAGTACTAACCAGGCCCAACCCTGCTTAGCTACTGAGATCTGATGGGATTGGATGCCACAGGGCTACAGCTGCAGACAGAATCTGCATGGAGTACACTAAATGGAGAACCAAAGAAAGCAAAGGTCTATGTTTTTGAGGCAAACAAGCACAACACGTTTGTGAGAGTTGAGAATGTGGAACCAGTATGCCTAAAATAAAGAATAAAAAGCAACAAAAAATCATACAACTCAAAACTTTTTTAAATAATTGAAAATATAAATAAGGATTATGACTCCACCACATTAGATCCCTATTTTTCCCTTCCACAAAGATCCTGCTAATGTCTTGTTTATGCTGTCTGAGAATCTATATTCTCCAGCACCAAAAGCCACTTTAAACAAAGACCATCTGTCCCCTGAGAACTATTCCAATCCCTGTGATGGCACTTAACAACAACAACCTTCCTTGTCACCTAGTTTTTGAATGAGTAGGATTTGGAGACCAGCTTTAAAAGAAAGGATCCACTAAGGAGAAAAGAGTTATCTACATACATTCTCCCCTTCTAGTGCACTCCACCACTAGTAGTAAACCCTTCCTTAACACCACTGCATACCAGACCCTGTGTGATCGTGCTTCATTTATTAACTTTTCCTCCACATAGCAATTTTATGTCATAATCCTTATTATTATCTCTAATTTTAAACTAAAGCAACTGAAACTTAAATAACTTTCTCAAGAATAGAATTTTAAGCTGGGCGTGGTGTTGCACGCCTGTAATCCCAGCAGCTCGGGAGGCGTAGGCAGGAGGATTGCAAGTTCAAGACCAGAGGCAGTCTGTATAATTTAGCGAGACCCTGCCTCAAAAAGTGAAAAATGGGCTGGGGTGCAACTCAGTGGTCCAGCATTTGCAAAGCATGCAAGCGCAAGGCCCTGGGTTTAACACCCAGTACTGAAAAAAAAAATAGAATTTTACTATGTGTTTGGGACTCCACATAACTCAACCCTCTGTCTTGCCACTTTTTCTTTATATTTCTTTCTCCTACATTTAGCTCAGTAAGTAGAGTGCTGCTCTGCAGTCTCCTAGGCCATGGATTGGATTCAGTGCTGCAAAAATAGGAAAAAGGACCTGACAGCCAACTCCTGAAACAATCAACCATGGAGAATCCTATGAATAGCAAAGAAGCACTGACATAGTGCCAGGCACAGTGTCAGGGAGTGTTTCCTTCTGTTGTACATAGGGTCACTATGAGTTGGACCCAACTGAAGGGCACTGAACAACAACAGCAACAACAACTTCCTTCTTCTAACCCCTTCCTCCTACTTTCTTCATCTCTAATAAGCCTAGCAGTAAAACAAGAGCTTTTAGTCTTTGTTGGGGCAGGAAGTCAAGGAGATAGTGAATATGAGACATTGGTTCTGGCCTGTGTACATTATTTAGTCCATCTCTGAACTTAGAGTTAATGACAATCCAGATTGTACTTCAAATCACAAAAGAGTAAATTAGACTAGACTTGGTGGTGGGGCCCTGGTATCATGTCATTTTATTAAAGAAAGGAAAATCAAAATTTTTGATGGTTAAGAACACAATTAGCATTTCTGCACATGAAAAGAACATTTAAGCAAAAGAAAGAAAGAAAGAGGCCAATGTAGATGTTGCCATGCCTTTAATCTTTCCAAATCTGAATGGTTTTCCAGGCTCTGTAGGAAGTAGTAGTTTGAAGCACAACCTCCAAAACCATGCTGCCTGGGTTTAAATCCTCCCAGCAATTGCCAACCCTTTGATTTACTTATGTGAGTGAGCTAAACTTTGGGAGTTCAGCTTCCTCCTCCATTAAATAATGGGAATAATATCCCTATAACATAAGACTGTGAGGAAGTTGAGGTATTAATGTTAATTGTTGCTGTTGTTAGGTGCCGTGGAGTTGTGTCCCTCATAGGGTTTTCAATGGCAGATTGTTTTGGGATTGCCTTGGGAGTGGGTTGCCACGTCCTTCTCCCATTTTTGAGGGGCTGGGAATCGAACTCAGGACCTCAGAGACTGCAGAGAAGCACTCTACCTACTGAGCTAAATCCCAGTCCGATGTTAATTAGTAAATTATAAAAATGATTTATGCAGGGATCTATTATTGTATTATAAAATATAGTACACTCAAAATACAAATTCTAATCTGTAATCTGGCACTGTACTATATTATTCTAACTTAACCAAAATTTTCACTTGATAAACATTTAGAATTTCTAGAATATTCTTTTCTTGTTCTAATTAATCGTTATTTACCTTTACAAGTTAATGTCCATTAAAGTCCTAATTTTCTTGTTTATCTACTAAAAAATCTTAATTCTATCTTTCCCAGTGCATTAAAACATATATAATAATCATAATAATCACAAATAAGGTATATTGGTGATATAAAAGTTAAATCACTGAATCTCACTCATAACAATGGCACAACTTGACACTTCCACAAACACTAAAATATCTCAGCTATAAATAAAGAATTTAAGGCTTAGTTTCAGAAAAGGAGACCAATGAAGTAGAAGACATTATAATCACTACCACTGTTTCTGTTATAATTATTTCAGTTTTTCTTGTATTTGGTGTCTGCCAGGAGCCAAGCACTGGATATGTGGTTATATTTCAGCACCGGGACACTTGAACAGCACCATTGTGAGCCTTCTAACCATTCTGTGGCTCCTAGCTAAATTTATGCTTAACCTCTGGCACTTTTCAGAGGGTCCTTTCAGTCAAAACCAGACAAATTATAGAAAACCAGAAAGCAAAGTAATAAAAACATGTCCCAAGTCAATATATAATATCCTCAGGAATTTTTCCTCTGGAATGGAAAGTAAATCATATACTGAAAACATGAAGAGCAGTAATCAGGCACTAATGATTGATAGGTAAATAAATTCCTTCATTTTTAAATAAAATCATGACCCAAGAATGTTAAGCATGACAAAATTTTCTAGCATTGCATAGCTGTACGTATTTTAAAATGCATCTCGGGAAGGTAATTAGATAAGATTTTTTGATAGATTACCTGGTTGGAACCCTGATGTCAACATTACTTCCCAATTTATAAGCCACTTGTAATCCAGTTGATCCCACCACTCTCTGGATATCTCTTCTAGAGGCTGCTCTGTCTACCTGGAACTGAGAAATCAGGTCAAACCCTACAGAGAGGGAATACAAAATGAAAAGTCAAGATGAGACTGGTTTTACTCATTTCCATGATTTTCCTAAATAAAAGAATATATCTGGTTTGGAAAGCATGCATTTTCAACATGATACATTGCTACTTGCCTGGCAAGTCATCTTGGCCAATTCTGATCTTGGGGCAGAGTTCATTTCCACCATTAGAATTTGAATTGATAGGATATCCTGCAAAAGAGAGTATGTCATCCTACTTCATCCACTACAGGGATTGTAGGATGCACAAATAATAGTAACTGAGTAGCCGAGTGCAGTGGCTCATGCCTGTAATCTTAGTGATTCATGAAGCAGAGGCAGGAGGATTATAGGTTCGAGGCCAGAGGCAGCCTTTGTAACTTAGTGAGGCTCTGTCTCAAGGTAAAAAATAAAAAATGGTCTTGGGGTGCAGACTAGTGGTAGAGCACTTGCAAAGTATGAGCAAACTGGGTTCAAACCCCATGTACTGAAAAAAAATAATAATAACTGAGCAACTATTTAAAATACAATATTATTCAAGCTTACTTATAAGTGGTATACTTGGCTTGAAATTTATGCCTCAATGATCATAATTTATTCACTTCAACTCACCCTGCAAGGGATGCAGAGCACAAAGTTGCCTTATTAATTTGTGCTGGAAAAATATTCCTTTGGGGGGAAGTTAGAAATTTGTTCCTTTTGGAACCAAAGCTTCCTAACATCCTGAATGGCATGGGCCAGAAGCCTATTTGGAAAACTTCTGGTGGTTTGGGTTAGAAAATATTCCTTAAACACCACCAATTTTATAGTTTCAGTGAGAGCCCAGAGCCAGGCTTGAGCCAGTTCAATGAGGCTTCTGAAGGAATCATTACCAAATAGAAGGGTCCAAGAGAGTCTTGAAATTTACCAATCCTAAATAAAATACATAGAATGCATTTAACTTAACAAATTCATCCTACGAGATCAACTAAAGGTTTCAACTAGATTATTACAAGTATCCTATAATTAGGAAGAGTAACAAGAAGAAAATAATCATAAAAAGGATTAAACCCTTAATTCAATGGGAAATTCTAGAATTGAATTCAGCACTACTTATAGAAGTGAATGTTTCCAGAGAGTGAGAGTTTTTTCACCAACACAAAAGAATTTTTGTAACTGTCCAACCCTGGTGCTTTGATGAGACTCACTTGATAACAGAGACTAGACTCTGTAAAAAGCATTTTCAAGTTACAGAGCTATGGTCTAGCCATCTGAATATATCAAACATTTTCTTCATATCTCTCCTGACCCCAGATTATTGGCACCAATCCATCCATCCACCGATCCATCCAGGCACCCACACATCTACTCAACATTTACCAGTCACCATTGGAACCAGGCACCGTCCTAGGCACTGGAGCACACAGTTGGCCTTCCTGCCAACTGTGATCACAGTCAGGACTTCCTGTCCATGCTCACCATTGAGCACAAATCCAACCACCAGAGAATCTCCATGGCCCAAAGCAGGACTGAAGAGGAAAGATACCAAGGACCATGGTACCACACTCGGTCTTCCCTCAACCACCCGCCTCATCACAGCCCTGCCTGTTTCTGACAAATGAAATTTCAAAATCCAGAAATGATGGCCCTTACTTGGGCGACGTTTGTGAGCTGCAGATGTCCAGGGTCCGAGGAAACTGCATACAAAGAAGAAAACTGGAATTTTCCTAAAAGTGAAATAAAAAATGACTCAAATAGGAATCCCTCCAGACAGGAATTGCTTTCATATTTTTAAACCTGGTAAACCTGATTAATGCAAGTGATCAAACCCCAATACAGACTTTTTTCTCATTTAGACTTTGAAACCTTATTAGAGATTCAATGAATAGGCATATTTCTGGCTCCCACTGTCCCTGTTATGTTACTTGATCACATTTTCTCTGTATCCCATTGTTTCTGCATCATTTCTCTCTATATATTTCTTTTACTTTTGATTTTCTGCCCCTCTTTTTGTGGCTGCCTCCTTTCCTTCCTCTCTATTTTTTTCTGTCTCATAGGCTCGCTCCTCTCTCTCTCTCTCTCTCTCTCTCTCTCCTCTCCTCTCCTCTCCTTCTCCTGTCTCTATCTCTGCCTCTCCCTGCTCACTGCCTCTCACCCCCTCTCATTCTACACCACTGAAAAAATAGTCCTTTGGTTCTGAAGGTCCCTGGCCAAGTCTCCCCGCCCCTCTTTCCAGAATCACAGTCTTACCAGAAATTCTTCATTTTCCCAGTAAGTGTTCTTTGGTTCCCAACCGTCCTTATGAGGAAGGGGTTGGAGGGGAGTCACTGCTCCCCTAGAGCCCCTTTTTTTATCACTCTAGGAGTGTGAGTTCTGGCCCCAACTTGGTCCCTCCTGCCCACCTGAGGGCCAAAAGCAAAGGGAGTGAGCCTGAGGCATCTGGCGACACTTTAAATTGATGTAGAGGAAAGGGGTGGGGAGAGGCAGCCCTGTGAGCCCAGGCCTGGCCAGGGGTGTGTCCTCAAAGCTAACAAGGTTACACTGAAGGAGGGATTAACTGGGGGAAAGGGTTACTGAAAAGAAAAAAATTAAACCATGATGTGGGGAAATTCACCAGAGAAACCCAGGCAAGCTGCTATAGGAACACAGTGGCAGCTTTCAGAGGATGGAGGACCCAATAATAAAGAGCTGCCTGTTGGAAGGCGGAGGTGTGGGAACCCCTGGGAGCTTTGCTGCCCAATCAGCCTAAGTCTGAAGCCCCATCAGCTCTGAAGCTTACTAATTGTTGACCTTGAGCAAGTTAGTTAATCTCTCTGAAACTTCATTGCTTAACTATAAAGCAGGTGAAGTTACCTACAGAAAAACAATTATTTTGAGAATTAAATGAGATTACTAAAGGCAAAGAGTCTAAACTAAACTCATTAGTTGTCATTCTTACTATCATTATAGGTGATAACTCATTATATGCTGCCTTCTGTTGACAGCGCATGAAGCCTAATGGCATTGCACTCTCACAACCACTCTATAAGGTGAGACTAATAATATTCTTATTTAACAGGTGAGAAAATTGTGACACAAATATGAGGCAACTTGGCCAGTGTTGCATGGCTATAAATTCTCAATGCAGGCCAGCTCTCTCTAATCCATGGCTGGAAAACTTCATGAAATGTCACATCAAGCCCCTACTCATTTCAATTTACCCTCTGAGATTATTAAAGTTAAGCAGAATATACCTGGAAATAAGAAACACCTTATCCTCCATAAACAATTTGAGAGCAAGTTATTCAGAGCACAGACCTGCAGAGAGATGTCTCACCAGCACCTCCTCACACATGCCTCCCCAGAAGACACAAGAGGTCCTGTGGCCCTGGCCACCCTCACAGGATGGCCAAATTTGGGCTCCAACTTGGGGGACATGGATGTTGAGTCTGAAAACAGGGACTCTCAGGGTCAAAAGACTTAATCATCTCAATAAGTCAGAGTGTCTAGCACAAATGAGTTTTGAAGTGATTTTGCTTCCTTGAATTTTTTTTTAATAGATTCATTTATTTCAGTACTGGAGGGGTTGAACCCAGGGATTTGCATATGATAGACAAGTACTCTACCATGGAGCTGCACCCTGAGCCCCATTTTTTAAATTTTTTACTTTAAGATGGGATATCACTAAGTTGCACGGGCTGCCTCTGGCCTTGAACTCATGATCCTCCTGCTTCAGCCTCCTGAGTCAATGGGATTACAGGCATATGACACGGCATCCAGCTCATTTTTTATTTAATTACAAAACAAATAGCACTGCTGCTTCTGTTTTTTCTTATTTCTTTCTTTCTTTTTTATTTTAACTTTTTGTTGTTGTTGTTTTTCAGTGAAGTCCTTTTTGTCCTGTGCCTCCTTCAGCTTGCTGGAGAGGCCCTTGATGAATTGTGAACCAGGCAAGTGTTTTTTTAAGTATAAATTTTAATTAACTTGCAATGAGAATCATAGGTTATACTCCCAGTGAGTTTTTCCTTCCTCCTTTTTATTCATATATTCACATATTTGCATCCTATATTTTGTGTGAATGAGGCAAACTTTAGGGTCCATGTTCTTCCCCTTCCTTTTCTTCTCAGGCCCACCTGTTGGAGTCCTGTCTCCCTCTCACAGAGGGATATCCTTTTCCTCACGCTGCATGGAGCTTTCGACTAGGCAGTATCATTCCCTTCTATCAAAATTCCTGTTCTCCAGGGCAGCCAGCCTGGCTTTGGACAAAAATACGCATGGCTAGGGCCTGGCTTGTTTGTTTAAACCAGTTGGAGTTTATGTGAAAGGAGCAGTCTACTAACCACAGAGGAGGAATTGTGGAGCTGGAGACCTTCCTGACAGTCCAAAATCACACAAGGCAAACAAGCCCTCGATCCACAGGAAGAAAAGCATTTTCCAAAAGAGCTTTCCACTGAAGTTCTTCATTTGTAATATGGATCCTCTCATAGTAGTTACTGTGATGAGAAAGAAAAGGGGCAGATTTTCCTGTACAATTAAATGTTTGGAAATCCTCTTAAGTGTTTTAGAGATCTCATGTCTGCATTTGGCCCTCCACAATCCACTTTAAAGAACTGTCTGCAAGTAAAATCCAAAAGTAAATGACAGGGCCTTTTAATAAAAGATAAAGGAATGGAGAGGAAAATGGTTTTACTCATAAGTGATTTTGCTTCTTTCCAGGTTGGCAATTTTATTTAAGATGTTGAAGAGCAAGCAAAAGTTCTATTAAGAAAATATGTAAATCCAGAGAAAAGAAAGATACATATAATCTTTAAAGATACTCTTGTCTCCTCCCTCTATCCTATTTGTTATTAATTATATTTCCTAATGTGACATTAGACACTCAGAGAGAGCATAGAAAACACCACCCTATTCTGGTCTGGGTCAGGTTGAACCCTGAAGTCAAAGACACACAAGCTGTTTCATCTATAACACTGTTCCTTTACTTTACATAACCGTTCTGCACTGAAAAACCATGAGGGAAGGAAATGTGGTCAATCATCAGGTTGTAAATGCACTAAAACAACTTGACATATAAAAGAATCCATTTTATAAGTAGAAGTATTTTTATGCAAAATAATTATATTTTCACCCTTCTTAACTCCTCATCCTACCAGACACTATTCTACGGAATATATATGCACACAAATCTTTCCTGTTCTATAAATAAAAATTTTATTTATTTATAGTTTAAATCAGGGAGCATCATAACAAATAATCATCTTTCTTGATTATTTACCTCATTTCATTTGTTTATTCAGTTATTTGATAAATATTTATTGAATAATTATATGTATCAAGTATATGCTAAGAATTGAGGAGATAAAAAGCATGAATAAGCACACCCTTGCTCCAAGGAAGCTCACAATCTTTCAGGGAATGAAAAATGACTGCAATGCTGAGGACGAACACTTCTGTAGAATAAGTGTGAATAGAGAGAATAAGTATTCTCACTGAGAATAAGTATGAACTCAGTCCAAGGGCATGAGGAAATTTTTTACATAGGAGATGAAATCAAAGGATGAATAGACACCTACCAAGAGAATAAATGGGTATAGTACATTTTAGGCAGAGAAAACTGCAGAGACCAAGACAAAAAGGTGGAAGAGAACACTTGGAGAATAACAAGTTTAGTTCAGGACCTCTTTCATTTGGTAAATATTTAATGGTGCCTCTTCCACCATGAACCCTGAATCTATCTCAGCACTAAAGATACAGCAGAGAAAGACCAGGTCTCTGTCCCCATGAAGTTTATACACTGAAGGGGAGACAGATACTAAACACATTCACAAGATAATTTCAGTTGGAACTCTAATGAAAAATACAAAAGAGGGTGTCCAGTCCTGGGGAGAAGTATAGAGATGGATCTAAGCTGAGGGGTTAGGGAAGGCAGCCCTTAAATGTTGAATTTTAACTCAGACCAGATGATAATGAAGAGGTAAGAGTCACAGGACAGAATGAAAAGGTGGGGGCAAAGGGAACTGCCTGGTTTTGAGCCTGAGCAACTAAGTAGATGGTGACACCATTTTATGATATGCCAAGTAGAAGGAGCTAGGTAAGGGATCTTGAATAATTCCTTGAAAGAATTTGGATTTTATTCTGGCTATTATTGGAATGGCCTGCAGCAGGACCACTGTGGCATCCAATCCCGTCAGATCTGGGAAGCTAAGCAGGGTTGGGCCTGGTTGGTACTTGGATGGGAGACCGCCTGGGAACACCAGGTGCTGTAGGCTTGAGAGAAGGACCTGGCAACCCACTCCCAAAAAAAACAATCAGCCATTGAAAATTCTATGAATAGCATAGAAGCATGACAATAGTGTTTCATCTGTTGTACATAGGGTTGCTATGAGTGGGACACCAAACTGACGGCACCTGACAACAACAACAACAACAATTATTATTGGAATGAGAAGAGTCTGAGCCCAAGAATGACTATTTTTGGTGTGTCTTAAGAAATATGATTCTGATGTTGCTTAAAGGATAGACTAATCAGGTTTAGTCAATCCGCACAAATTCATACAACTGGAACAAAGATTTCCGAAAACAATACTTGCTCATGTAAATGTACTGCACTATATTTTGTTTTATCCTATTTTTTAGCAATGATCACCAATTCAACAAACTGATTTCAGAACTAGGTAATAGGTTGTAATCCATGATTTGAAAAATGTCAGATTAGAACACAGTAGGTATTTAAAATGCACAAGAGATTTTTTTCCTCTTGTTTCATGATAAGGGGCCAGTAGTCAGGATACCCCATAAAACTTAGAGTGGAAGGACAAGTTCCTTAGTTTTAACATGAGTATATGTTTTTGAAAATAGTCTTCGTAAGTAACTGTACACTGATGACAAGATGCCATGATCCTCATATTTAATTACTTCATAGATTAAAATAAAGTATTTTAAAAACTAGCTTCCTAATGGTATCTAGTTTTAAGCTTCATTCCATCTGTCTTTATTTTAAAATGCCTAGTGGCCCATATCAGTTGTGTGAGGGTGCTGCAAATTAGCCACAGCGAGAGCCTGAAATTTATCATAGAAATCTCTGGCTGAGTGGCCGATTAACAATCAGAGAGTTGCTAAAACTAAGACTCCCACTGCCTGCGTTGGGTTCAGTTTCCCTGTAAAGAAATGGTACCATAATCAGAGCTCTATTTTTAATCTGCTTATCTTGGTTCTGTAACTTGTAATCTTAGTCTAACCATCTACAGCAAGCAAATAGAGCCCCATGGTGATAGCCATTTCTCTCTGAAACCACAAATAAATGTGCTAGAGCCATGGACCAATAATACAAAAACATGTTAATGTAAACCTTCCCCACCCTCAAGCCCTTCAGCATATTACTTTGCTTCCTCTAAAATATGAGCATTTCCATTTCCCAAGGAAGTGAGAAATCAATTCTTCTCCGTGCCACACGTGCGTTCTGGAGCCGTTGCGGCATCTGCTGTCTTGTGGGTCTTCACGTTTACAGAGACTGATTCGTGTCCTAAGCCTCTTTTGCTCCCTCCAATAAACCACATGTACTGGCTCATCAGCATGCTCTTCTCTGTGTACAGTAAAGTCTCCTTTTCTAACCATGGAGCCAAAACCTGCATTAGAAGCACCTGGATGGCTTCTTTAGACAATTACTGGATTCCACCACCAGAGTGTCTAATTCAGGATATTTAAAGTGGGTCCTAGAATTTGCATTTCTAACAAGCTCCCAGATAATGCTGGTGCTGCTGGTCCATTGAGAACTTCTGCTCATACAGGTCATGTTTTTAACTCCACTATGCTACCTCTTCTTTGTTACAGCTGGTATTGATTTGCAGACTGTAAGTGTATAATACGTATTCGCTAAATAAATTTTTAGAATAATGGTCAGTTTAATGCATGAGACCTGCAGAAAACTTTGGGGCTCATGAAAAAATGCAATAATCTCCTTACTGGAGATCTACTAAGGAAATTTGCTTCTCACAATAAAGTACAGAAATCTAAGTTTCCTCTTCTGCACTATTATCAAGCTAATAATATTAGTAACAAAATTGAGCTCTTGAACTACATGTTAAGCTGTATCAATAAAATATAGAAAGGGCTTTAATTCTGAAATCTCTTTTATGGAAGAAATCTTAAATAGACATTGCTTTATGTTGCATCCTATAAAATTTTTTATATATTCACTAACTTTTACATGGTAGGAAAATGTTTCTCTGCACTAGGTGGCAGTGTAATCCTGAAATTTGAAACCTGAGCTAAGGAATCAAAGACTGGAATTTTATTTTCCATTGTCAAGAAGATAACTTTGATTTTATGCAAATATTCCATTTTTGGTTATTTTCCATATGTATAAATTGAAGTCTTATAATTGATTCCACTTTAGGGTTGCTGTCAGAACAAATGCACAAATACAATGCACTCTGATTGTTCATGAAAGCCTATTGAAGAAGAAAGACAAAATGAACACTAATGAACAACTAAAAATGACTCTGTCCCAGTAGATGAGCCATCTACTCTGTCCTAACTACCACCAATTTTAGCCTTACAGAGAACAGAGCCAACCCCAAGTTTAAAAGTGTGGGCTTTGGAGCCAGACAGCTCAAATTCAAATCTCAGCTTTCTAGAAATTTCTAGAAATATCATTGTCTAGCTGGGAAAGTATGGAGAGATAATTTCTCTGTCTCAATTTCCTTATCAGGAAAAACTGAATAATGAGAATACTCATCTTATAGGTATCCTTTAAGAATTAAACTACAGCTTGGAATAGTTCCTGGCACTCAATAAATTTTAGCTTAATTTATTATTTTACCTCATTCTCCTCTACTTTCTTCTCCCACTCAACCTACTCTGATCTTGTAGATGATGGTTCAGTTAGAGATCCTTACAAAAGAAGAATATGACTGTGCTAGATGTGAAAACAAAACAAAACAAAACTATCCTAGACACCATATATAACTACTTGGAAAACCCACTGAGAGACACCCAGGTAAATCAGCTGAAAGCCCTCCTCCCTTTCATGCTTGCCAAAGAAACTTAGGTGAAGACATCTGCATATGTTCAGTTACTTAGTGACAAAAGAAGCATCCCAGTCTACTCACTGACTTGTGACAAGGAATAACAACAACAAAAAGTCCTCTCCAACTATCACTCTAGAACCAGAAAAGAATGCTACACAACACTCTGCATATATGATGACCAATGCCTACTGATGAGTCCCTTTATTAAGTATGAGTCTCATTACTAAATATATATATATATATATATATATATATATATATATATATATATATACACATATAATTGGTTTCTTCACTTCAGAAGTACTATGTGAATATCATAGAAAATTAGAAAATGTAGAAATAGAAAATAGAAAAAAGAAGAGACATCACATATAGTTTCACTATGTAGGGAATACTCTATTAATATTTTGGTATGTTTTGAGTGTCTTTTCTATACATAAGCTGTGACTATATAATACAAAATATTATAGCCTCCTTAAATGCACAGCACTTAAAGTACTTATGCACTTGTTCTCACAAAATTTAAATGTGATCATATGTTGCATACAAAACAAATAGCAAAACCCAGGCATAAGAACTTTGCCTTGAAGTTAAAATTATCACTTTTAATTCTAACTTCCATAACCTCAAGAGAGAAAACTATACAGAAAGAGACATTTAAATAACAGGGAGAGATTCTTCCGGGAGGTAGTGGTTTTTAAATGATGTGTTCTTTTTTCTCACCCAGAGCAATATGGGTTGTAAGCTCACAGCCAACCAACTAACCAGAAAGCCACAAAGGCATATGTAGACATTCCAGTGGTGCCAAAGGGCAACCACAGGGGAGTCCCACCTCCTACCTTTCTTTCATCTCAAATATCTCTAAAACTGTAACTAATACCAAAATAGCAGTAGCAATCAACACATAGAAAGGTAATAAAGAGCCCTTGTTCTTAAAGACTGAACTTACAGCCATTTCCAGCAGAAGGGCCCTGCCGTTAGCACTATATGGGACTGGTCATCCCAGAGAGGGCCAGCAAGGATAGAAATGAACAAGAACTACAACAATCATGACAGAGAAAGGGCATGAGCAAGACTGGTGTTATGCTAATCTGACCTGGCCAAGGGCTTCCCCCCGACCCCATCTTTCAGGACTTTATTGACAAGTGCAGTATAAGGAGGAAATGGAAGAAGGGACCTCCACAATGCTAGGAACTGTGCTTCATACTTCAAAAATTTTTTCTTTTAATCTGCACAACTCATTATTGTTGTCATTTTATAGGTGAAGCAAGTGAGGCTCAAAGAATTTAAATAAATTGCTACGGGAAACTCCAAATGACATACCACACCCAAACAGGTTTCTCTGACAGCAAGCTGAATTTCTTCCCATAATTTGTCATTTTTCGGAAAATGCGTGTGTGCACACACATACACACACATGCTGAAGTACATTCTCCAATTCACTCTGCATCTAATGGTTTGCTATTATTTCCCTTCTTTCATCAATTCCTAAGCTGAAGAACTTCAAAAGTTGGTAAAATTTAGGCCGGGATCCAGCAACTCTGGAGGCTGAGGCAGGATAATCATGAGTTCAAGATCACAGGAAGCCTGCATAATTCAGCAAGGCCCTGTTTCAAGATAAAAAGTAAAAAATGAGCTGGGGGTGCAGTCCAGTGGTAGAGCATTTGCAAAAGATGTGCAAGAGCCTGGGTTCAATCATCAAGTACTGCACAGAAAGGAAATAAATAAACATAGTGTTGTTTGAAGTTTTCATGGCTTTGGAATATATAAAATAATTTGACTACAGTAGGTAATAAATGAAGTATGGGTGAGATTATAAATAATCAGGGCCCCTAACGTGTAAAAGTTTAGAATCCAAGACAAATTTTGGTATGGATAAAACCACAGGGAAATATTTTTTAAAGTATCACAAATGCATAAAAATTTAATAAGTGCCTCTGTAAACTGAGTCAATAATAAAGAATTCATATAAGGGCCAGAAATCTGAATAAGAAATGATTGCAATTTATCCGACATTTTGCATGAGAGGCCTTTATCATCTCTTTTGGTAGCCTTTAGCAAAGTATCATGGCATGTACCTTGGTGCACACCTGTAATCACAGAGATTTGGAAGGCTGAGTCAAGAGGATCACAATTTCTAGGCCAAAGGCAGCCTGCACAAATTAGCAAGACCCTATCTCAGAATAAATAAAAAAGAGGCTGTGAGTGTGGCTTAGTGGTAGAGCCCTTATCTAGCATGTACAAAGCACTGGGTTTACCCCACAGTACTGTAAAACAAAAATACAAATACGGTGAACCCTGGAACATAGCTCATTTGATTAAGATACCAAGTTGGTGAATGTTACAAGAGGAAAATTTTACCAACTCTTTAATTTTTAAAATTTATTTAAATTTATTTTATTTTTTTGCGGTACTTGGGGGTTGAACCTAGGGCTTCATGCATACTTCACAAGTGCCCTACCACTGGGCTACACTCCTAGCCCATTTTTTATTTTCTGTTTTGAATCAGGGTTTCACTAAATTATGCAAGCTGCCTCTGGCCTCTTACTTGCAATCCTCCTACCTCTGTCTCCCAAGTTGCTGGCATTACAGACTTGAGCCACCACACCTGACTCCAATGCCATATATATTTTTTTCTCCCTTTATTAGTAAATGATGATGGGGTACAGAGTAATACAGCATTGGCTTTTTCCATTATACATCCTTTATATCACTTCTGGCAGCACTTTCATCAACCCACAGGATTGATGAAGCTTTATGCCTAATATGTAGTAAAACTCAAATGCATATTTGGTTTATACTCCCCTGTATTTCCAATGTACTCATGAAGCCCAACATCATATTTAAGAACAATGATAGCTACTAAGGAAATTTGCAGGGCCAAGTAATGCCTTCTTTGTCCTGAAACGACAGATACACACACCTCAAATATGAGAAACACACTTTGTCCTAAAAGACCCTCAAATGAGCGAGGTAGAACTGCATCATTAGCCAAGTGTTCTAGATATGGAAAGGTAAAAGTATCTGATACTGTCCAGAGGGATTTAAAAGCATTTCACTTCTGTACTGAAAGTGGCATTTTAGCTTAGTGCTGAGGAATGGATTATATTTTACAACCAGATAAGGGCAGAAAGCGTTAAAAAGTAGTTGGAATATTGTGAGTAGAAACTCAGAGGCATGAAAATGTATTGTTGTTGTTAGGTGCCATCAAGTCATATCCAACTCATAGTGACCCTCATAGAATTTCCAATGAAAATGTATGGAGAGTAGTTAATTTAGGTTAAGACATGACCTAGCTTTTTGACAATATTATCTGTGTGTCATTCACCTAGGGATTAAAAAATAGTATCATTAGACTGCCTTTGATAAATAAATAATAGTTTTACACAATGTTTATGACTTCCTCATATTAGGTTGCCTTTCACATTAATATTTTGTCTCTGAAAATCAAATGAAAAATCCATTTGCTACAATGAAAAATCTGGAAAAAAAATGTTTTCATTATTGAATGACCCAGTTATGGGAGCACCTTTTTGTTGTTCACAAATTATTCTCAGTATGGAGATTCCGTAAAGACATAAGGAATACCAAGTGCCCTGATGCCAATGCCACGGGGAAAAAGACAAGTCATTTTCACTAGGACTTAACAAATTATTTGCTACTACTTAAATTATAATTATTTTTCTTCCCATTAATACTAGTAATAGGCTACTAAGCTTGACTAAAATCAGGTTCAAGGATGTGTCAGTGGCATAGGTAGGTAACAATGCTTTCATTTCCTTGGGGGAAAGCTGATGGATAAATAAAAATTTACATTGCTTATATACTCAGTGATGGCTTCGAGCTGAAAGAATGAAGGCACAGGGCCAAGAATGAAAGATGTGTTATATACAGAGAAAAGATTTGAAACTGAAGTTGCTTGAACAGTAAAATGAGCTCTCTAGAGAAGCTCAAAGGGGAAGCAAGGAAAAAATGCATGGTGGTGTTAGAGCAGCTCAAACAGAATTCAGCATGCCCATAATGTACTTCCTAAAATCTCTTCAGTCAGGCAAAACAAAATAGTAAAGAAGCAATGAAAGAATAAATGACCTAGAATTATTGGCCTCACCAAGCATAACCTGCTACACAGAGTGGACTTAAGAAGCAGATGCAGAAAAACTGTAGCCCCAGAATGTTTCCATATTCTTTTAAGCCTTGTTATCTGACAAGACACTGCTGAATATATAAAATGTTATTGTAAGAATTACAGAAGTAGCCAAGAGAAATCTGTCTCTCAGTACAATTTTGGGAAATGGCATTTGGCTACAGATCTGCACCATAATAAAGTTGTCCATAAATATACACTATAAACACAGAAAGTAAGAAATAAATAACTTTCATGTTATGTCCAGGGGCTAATGATAGACCCTTAGTATGTTGTTGTGAGTAGTTATTTAAAAAGCAAAAATAGTTGATCCTTGTTGGATTATAAATAATCATAAAAAGAATTTTTTAGAGAAATTGAAACTTTTAAAAAGCCTCAAAGTTTTGCTCTGTTGCCTGCAGAGCCCACCATGTTCATTTCTATTACTGTGTCCAGAGTTAGACTGGTTGCAAATTCAATTGTAATTTGTACAGTAGTGATTCATGTGTTTCCTTTAAAAGTAAACACTTTCAGCCAATCCAAGTACTGCTGCTTTCTCAAGTGAAAAACAGTGAAACTGGTTTTGATAGAAGATTTTCATTTTCATGTGTTATATCATCCAAAAAAAAAATCATTCATCTTCTTTGTACCTGTCATACTGCATGCCCAACATTTCCCAGCCTCTCTTCAGCAATCCCAGCCTTTGCCCCAAAGTTCCCCTGGTGACTCCAGCCAGATGTTTTCCATTCTGATGATTCATAGGATAAAATGATGTTACATTTGGTTTTAGAGGCAGAAGAGTATAGTAGAGAAATCAGGGGGAATCTAAAATCAGAGAACTTGGACTGAGCCCTTGTTCCATCAATGTGTGTCCTTCCATTGGTCTTATAACACTTATGAGCCAGTTTCCTTTTATGCCAAATTGAAACTTCCCACAGAGGCTCATTATGAGACCCAATGATTTAATCCTTGTTGGAGAGCTTTACAAGGCATAAAGTGCCCCAAAAAGGTAGTGATTATTTCAGGAAATATTTAGGGAACACTAATATGTTGAGCACAGCTTTAGACACCGCATAGTAATCAAAACTGAAGATGGTAAATTCCCACATCTCAAGAGACTTAAAATACAGTAGAAAAATAACATGTAACTTAACAGTTAAAACATAAGCTAGTAATCAGTAAACATCTTAAGCAATATTCTCAGGACTTCTACTTGATTGAACAAGCATCCATGAAACTGGCTCTTGAGATACAATGGTAAACACAAAGGGACACAATTATCTGTCCAGGAGGAAGGACAAACAGACACCCAACAACAGTGGCAATGTGGGTACATAATGATAAACTCTATGCAGAAATTGTGTACTGTGAATTAACTAGGTCTGGGTACATAGATACACAGAAAGCCTTGATCTAGATATTCAAGAGTTTGAGGAGAGGGGACAGAGTTTAGAGTTTCTCTCCAAAGTTTGAATTTTCATTTCTAGATAAGGTAGGAAGAACCAGATCTGGCATCAGATTGACCAGCCCTTTAAGGCAGATAGAGACAGGGAAGAAGTACAAGTGACCACGGGGATTCAGAAGAGCTGGAGTAACACCGTACTAAGAGAAAAATGGTAAAATTAGCAACTTCTGCAAAGCCACAGTAGAAGCCCAAATACAATAGAGAGAGAAGAGAATTGCATCAGCAGAGGCCAGGAAGCTTAAGGATGAGAAAAGCAAACACACTGGTTAGAAGGAAACAGGATCTAGAAAAGGGTTATTTTGGTTGTTGTTGCTTGTTCATTTGTTTTTAAAACAGTAACAAAATAACACTTGTATTGTGTTTATTCAATGCTGGGTATTGTTCTAAACATTTCACCTATATTAGCTTGTTTTTTGTATAACAACACTAAGTAGTAGGTGCAATTATCCCCAACGTAATTTAGCTCAGTGGGTAGAGCGCTGCGCTGCAGTCTCTGAGGTCCCGAGTTCAATTCCCAGCACCGCACAAATGGGAGAAGGACCTGGCAATCCACTCCCAAGGCAATCCCGAAACAGTCAGCCATTGAAAACCCTATGAGGGTCGCTATGAGTCCGATACCGACTCGACGGCACCTAACAACACAACACCAATGATGATGAAATGGAGAAAGCAGAGAGCTGATATTTGTAGTCTGAGTAAAAGTATTCAGTGCAGAGAGAGAGATGGAAGACCAGAGGAAAAATGCTATAAGGGGTGATTTCATCCTTCTTTTCTATACTATTCTTTGACTTCTAACTTTCTACAATAGGTATTATCACTTTTATAATTAGAAAACTAAGCAACATAAAAATAAGAGATGACTTTACTGTTTTACATTGCCTTTATATTGTTCTTTATTTGTTCTATATAAAAAATCTTTTTGCTTATTTAGGGGAGAGGAAAGCAAGAGTGGCCTTTTATATTATTGCTTTCTAACTTTTGTATTCCTTCCTTTCTCTTCCTTTCCTCTTAGTGAACTCATCCCTAAAGTTCAGTTTCTCTTTATTTCTGTGAGAACTACTTGCCTTAGGTTCCTCACTATTGTACATTAAAAATTAAAGAAAAGGAGGCTAGATTCCCAGTTTCCACTACAAGAATTATTTCCTTCCAAGTTTCAATGTGGACCTGTGTGGCTCTGCCTGTGAGGGAGGCAAGAAAAAGACAGGCATCTTGATTTACCACACCCACCAAAGAGGAAGATGTTCTACCATATTTCTCAATTCTCCCTAGAAGTATATGAGTAAGAGGGCTTCCAGGAGAGTGAAAAGATAATTCCTTCAAAACAGGATGCATGTTCTACTCTCTCTGTAATTATATTGAAGCTGCTATACATTGCCTGATATTCTGGAACTATTTGTCCTCTGAATTTTTTAACCCATTAAAGACATTACAGCTATTAAAAAGAAGCACATTAGAATCCTTTTTAAAAGCCTTTTTAAAATTCAAATGCAACAGAGATCAAGATTCAATTGGTCTCAAATGGATGTCTAGCCATCAGTATTTCTTAAATGCTTCCACTCCCATCCTTCACCCTGACCCCCAATTGAGAACCACTGATATAGAGATGACCCCCAAATCCTAAAATCTTTCACAGTGGTGGAATATAATACACACATATATACGTATGTGTATATATATATATATATATATATACACACACATATATATGTATGTGTGTATATATATATATGTACGCATGTATATACGTATGAGTGTATATATATATATATATGTTGTTGTTAGGTGCCGTCGAGTCGAGTCTGACTCATAGCGACCCTATGTACAGCAGATCGAAACACTTGCCGATTCTGTGCCAGACAAACAATCTTATTTATGTTTAAGCCCATTGTTGCAGACACTGTGTCAATCCATCTGGTGGAGGGTTTTCCTCTTTTGCGTTGACCTGCCACTCTCCCAAACATGATGTCCTTCTCCAGGGATTGTTCTCTCCTGACTACATGTCCGAAATATGTAAGACGCAGGCTGGCCATTTTTGCTTCCAAGGAGCACTCTGGTTATACTTCTTCTAGGACAGATCTGTTGGTTCTTTTGGCAGTCCATGGTATATTCAATAGACGTCTCCAGCACCACAATTCAAAAGCATCAATTCTTTTCCTGTCTCTCTTGTTCAATGTCCAGCTTTCACAACCATATGATGCCACTGAAAATATCATGAAATGAGTCAGACGCAACTTCGTCTTCACTGTGACATCTTTGCTTTTCAATACTCTAAAGAGATCTTTTGCCACAGCTTTTCCTAGAGCAATGCGTCTTTGGATTTCTTGACTGCTGCTTCCACGGGTGTTGATTATAGAGCCAAGCAAAGTAAAATCTTGGACAACCTCAATCTTTTCTCCATTTAATGTGAAGTTGCGTGCTGACCCAGTCGTAAGGATTTTTGTT